>CM057388.1:452500-697500 GCA_030015415.1 Cynopterus sphinx | reverse complement strand
AGAAGCAGAAGCAGAAGAAGCAGAAGCAGAAGCAGAAGAAGCAGAAGCAGAAGAAGCAGCAGAAGAAGCAGAAGAAGCAGAAGCAGAAGAAAGAAGCAGAAGCAGAAGCAGAAGCAGAAGCAGAAGAAGAAGAAGAAGAAGAAGAAGAAGAAGAAGAAGAAGAAGAAGAAGAAAAGACATTAAAGCCAACGTGAGCAGGAGAACTCAGAAAAATTGGAGCAGAAAGCAGCGAAATCAAAAACAGGAAATCCGTCGAGAAAAACAGTGAGACCGACAGCGGGTTGGTCGGAAAAAAAAAAAAAAAAGATCAATAGGATTGATGAGCCTGTGGCCAGGCTTGGCAGAAAAGAGAGAGGACGCCAACGAATAAACCTCCGAAATGAAAGGTGGCGGGACATCGCTACGGATCCCGGGGACACGAAAAAGGACACAGGAAGGAGGAGGTGACCCGCAGAGGCCTCTACCCATCAGAGACATCTGGACAGAAAGCCTCAGGTCACATGGGTCCCTGAAGCAAACGTTTAAATTCCACATTCGAGGACAGAATGACACCCGTCCTCTACGAGGATGGACGCAGAGGGCACTCGTCCCATGAGTCGGGCGTGACCCTCACAGCGAAGCCAAAGACATTACAGGAAAAGAGAAAACTTCGGACCAAGTGTAGGTGCAAAACTCCTCGCGAAAACACTGACAAATCGAATCCCCCCAAAGTGTGAGGGACCGAGGGAGCTGTGTCCCAGCAATGCAAGGCGGGTCCGGCCTCTGACACTCCGTCAGGGCCGCGCCCCTCACACCGGAAAGAAGGACCCTCGCAGGATCGCATCGGCAGACGCGGCAAAAGGATTCGACAAAGTCCAACCCTCGTCTGCGACGAAAATGCTCAGGAAGCCAGAAGTAGAAATATCCAGAAAAAAAAAAAAAAAAAGCCAAATAAGAGAACAGACACGAAAGTGGAAATTGCTATAATAATATCAAAAGAGACGGAAATCGGACGCACAGATAATTAAAAATGTCGTCCAGAAGGCGATGTGAAGACAGGATGAGGGTGGGTCATGCGTGGAGAATTTCGCAGCGGAGTCTGCGTAAGCCGCAGAGGACACGTCACGTCCGGGAAACGCAAAGTTTTCGGGCTGCAAAACGACGGGGAACGGCCCGATGTCCTGACGGGCGCTTCATCTTCATGGTGGAACCTGAGGTCGAAATAAGGACAAGATGCTTCGGTCAAGGACGGAGCGGCTCCCCGTGCGAAAGTCGCCGCTTGGCCTTGGTCACGGCGAACGTGGAGGCGGCCCCGAGCCCAGGTCGGGGCCAAGGGCTGCGCGGCCTGGACCTTCCTGTGCTGGGAGCCTGACCCTTGGGGGGTGTGGCCGTCACCTCTGACACCGCGCCCAGGGGCCTTCCTCACCGCCGTGTATAATAAGCAAGCGACGGGGCGTGTCTGACCTTTGTCACCCACGGTCTGGGGGAGCGGTCGGCAGCCCGGGCCACGTATGAGAACCACCCGGGGCCCCTTTACCACCCCGATGTCTGCTCGTCGCTGCGGATCTGAAGGCCCCGGAAGCCACTGCCCCTCTCAAGAGCCCCCCTGGGCATGGGGCGGGCAGCCAGCGTGGACAGCGTCGGCCCCTGCGTCACGGGAACCATCAGAAGGGATCGTGCCCCAGCCCGTCTTCGCCACGTGGACAGGAAAGTCGAATCCCTTCTCGACTTTTCGGAGACGTCCCGCTTTCTGAACTTAGCTCGTGGCGTCGGGATTCTTTCCTCGCCCCCTAATCTGCTCCTGGACCATCAATCGGCTCTCGGATTCCCCTCGGCTGGCGAGGCATCCTCGAAGCTCCCGATGGTGCTTTGCGCGTGACTTTAGGCTGGACGAGGCGGGTGTCCGTGTGTCCACGCACACTCTCTAGGCCCGTGAACCGCCCCAGCGTAGGGCTCCTGGAGATGCTCCCATCGGGGTCAACGTCCCACCGCGGGGGGTCCCCCCCACACGAGTCACGACCGAGCACCCGACCCCGCAGGAGCCTCACGGATGGGGGGGGTCACTCCCCAACGCAGCGGTGTGTGTCCCGGGGGGAGAACCCACGCACGCACGCAGGGAGCCCGCCGCCTCCTAGTCGAGGCCCGGACCGGGCACCTGGCAGCGACCGAGGAACTGTCCACTGATAAAGGCGTCGGGAAGGGAAGACAGGGATCTTACGGACAAAGAAAAAAATAAATAAATAATAAACGATCCACGTTCCCCCGAGGGGACACCACTTCACGGGTCTCGCTTTAAGGAGGAGCGTCGTCCAGTCCTGCGAGGGACGTGCCGCGTGTCCATGGGGGCAGCCTGGGGCCTGAAGCTTTGCCTGCGGCGGCGCGCGGGGTGCAAAATGCAAAGCCAGGCAGGCCGGCCTGTCAGCGTCCCGCACCCCTAGTAAGGGCTGGACACCTCCTACGGGCAGGTGGCGGTTTAGGGGGGGAGGAATAATTCAAAACAGTAGATTATCGATCGATCCCTTCCCCAAAAAAATCCCGCTAGAACCCACAGGATTCGCAGTTGTAACCACGAGGAACGGATTCAGCATGTGGGTGGTCAAATGCCCAAATCCGCTCGTGAGGAGGGCAAGGTCCCGTGACGTGCTCCAGACCTCGAATTCCACGCACGCGGGGATGTCAAGCTTCTTTTTTTGTTTTTTTGTTTTTTATTCCCCCTCCCCGGCATCATACCAAACTGTTCATTTTTCGTCCTCCATGAATTTTCTTTTTTTAAAAAAAAAAAAAAATAATAATCATAATAAATGAGTCTGGCCCGCAGGGCAGGTGCCGGAAACTTTATTACCGACTCCGTCTGCACAAACGCCACCGCGAGAATCACGCGTCCCGGCAGCTCCGGCTATTTACAATGCTGTTTTCGGTTGTTTTTTTTTTACAATTTTTCTTTTTTTTTCACCCAAGATCACGTCTCGCTAAATGGCGCGCCCGACGCACCCGGAAACCGGACTGGATGACAGACGTAAGTAAATAAATACGGACGTGACGGGGCCACTGTCGGGGACGCGGTGGCCACGGGCCGAGCGCGTGCGGAGGTGGCGGGTTGCGACCTGCGGACTAAAATATAATGAAAATACAGAAAAAAATAATAGCTTTACGTACGGGCCTCGGTTAACCTCTCGGCCCACTGAATAACTCCCCGAAACACGCAGCAGAGGGAACACGCGGGGCCTGGCCGTGCAAGGCCGCAGAGAAGGTCACCGTCGAGACGCGCCGATTTGCGTTTTAAGTGAATTTTGTCTCAAGTTCCTGCGGCCGACGCGGAGCACCGGTGTCTGGTTTTGCCCCGTGACTCTCGGAAGACGAGACGTCGAGGTGTCCGCAGTGACAGGCCTGAGTGGCCTCGAGGACGTCCACGTCACGCGGGGTGAGAAAGGGCATCGAGTCTCAAATGACACTGGGCGACATGTAGGACGGCCTCGACAGCCGTCCTTGCGTGACAACGTCCCGTCCGTTCTAAGAGGCTGCTCACTGGACACAAAAGACACCGTTTGGGGCTTTGGGGTCTCACGTAATCGCTTGCAGCTGTTCCCCAGGCTGGGTTTTACGGGGCCAATTGTCACCTCATCATCGGGAAAGGTCACTCTGCCCTGCAAGGATCCTCCACCGGGGCCTGACTTTCTCCCCCAGGGGGTGGCTGACGCCTCGGGACAAGATGCTGCTGCTGGCACCTGGCGGGTGCTCGCCACCCCACAGCGCCCAGGGGGGTCCCTACGACAGACAGACAAGGGTGAGAGCGCCACGGGAGACAAACGTCGTCCCCGGACCGCTACGGGTCCCTTTAGGCCGCTACGAGGCACCTGGATTTCCTAAACTTTGATTTTTCTGTTGAATCGACACGTCCCAACGTTGCCCGCCGTGAACGCGACCGTCTCCGACGGGTCGTGTTAAATAAAATGACTCGAAAGGGCCCTCGTTTTGCCGCGTCCTTCCGGGGACGTCCACGTACACGGAAGGAGAGAGGAATTTATTGTGACGAAGGAGCGGAGAGACGCACTGAACCGCGGGGCCCGTCCCCTCGGACGCCTGGATTTGATGACTTTGTATTTCCACGAGCTCCGTTTTCTCAAGAGCAGATGCTATCGCTGAATATATTGTTCCCAATTAGCCCCTAAAATGATGTTTTTTTAATGAATTAGCCCCCAACACCATGTTTTTAAAATAAAAAAAAAAAGGACTGTGTCCTCGTATCGGGGCTTTCGCATCATAACTCAAAACTTGGCAATATGCTTTTTGCTCGCTGCATATGGTTACGAGTTATCGAAATTCATAAAAAAAAGCTTTTATTGCCTAATGAATAGCGTTTGGCGCCCAGAGACGCCGATGAACTTGAAGTCATTTAATGTCGTAGCAGAATGACGCGCTCGTGACGGCTGCTTTAGACTTTTTACGGGCGGTAGAAGCCTCAGAGCCTTCGTCCGGAGAAAAAAATGTATTTGCTCAGCGGCTCTTACCCAGGCCAAAGAAACATCATGAAATCTCATAAAATTTAGCTTCTATGATAAGAATATAGTGTATCTATGTGTGTATTTCGTGAAGGAGACGGCAGTCAAAAAAGAAAAAAATTCCTGGCACAAAGACTCGGATGTGTCCCTGACGACTTCAGGTAAAAGACGCGTTTGGGGCCGCTCAGGGCAAGTCTCCGTTTTGGAAAATCTGAGCAAATGGGAAATTCAGACGCCGGTAACGACACGAGCGACCTCCGGGGGCCTGGGCCTTCTGGGCTGGAGGACGCCTGGCCCAGGAGCCCCCCGCCCCCGCCCCCCCGAAGAGTGACCCGAGCTGTCCCCGTTGCACCTGCTCGGAGGGTGAAACGAGGCGGCCTCCCCTCCACAGTGGTGAATTCTGGTAAAGGACGCTCTTCTCCTGGAACCGACCGTGATGGGGGAAAAAGAGGCCCCCTCCGACCTGCAGGAGAAGCGGGGCTTCGCCCTTCCCAGGCGACCTGTGGGAACCGCGTCCCCAGAGCCTCACTCGCGGGGGCATCTACGCACACACACGCGTGCACACGCTCATGGCGAGGGGGACTAACACCTGCACCTTCCGGACCACGGATTGGGGTAGTCCTCCCGGGGGAAAAAACGACTAAATTAGACATTTCTGGGCTTCACGTCGCGCGCCCCCCCCCTTGCACTGCAGACTCATGCCGTGCTTGGACGCGTCCGTGCGAGGAGGCCGTGGTTGGGGGCCCGAGGAATTTTCCGGACAATGAGATGGAAACGGAAAGAAAGGTTCATTCAAGGCAAATATCTGTCATCAGCCCATCCAAGTGACCCCCCTTTTTTAATATTTCTGAGAATATTCCACCGTGGATTGAGAGAAAGGCGAGTCCCAGTAAGAACGGGAGACCCATCCGTCGTTGGGATGCTGTCTTCCTTTTTAAGGAACAAGTTCTGTCAAAAACCCTCACTTGCCAAGCTTTTCCGTACGTAACACTGGAACATAAACCCTACCAGCACCAGTTTCCTGCGCTCACGGGGAAAAAAAAAAGGCAAATATAAATACGGTCACAAAGCGGGAAAGCCTGTCATAGGGTGAAGTATGACAAAGGGTCCTCGGAAGAGAATTCTAAATTTCTCGAAGGAAAACCCTGGACCGCAGCTTCCGTCCCCGACTCCTTCCTGCTGTGGACGCCTCCCAGAAATCGCACTGGACGGATTGAACCCTCATTTGTTTTTTTTTTATAAAATGAAGCTTTTAGGGTGTTGAAAGTGACCGCGTTTTGGGGTGTATGTCTATTAGTGTCTTTTGGGTGGAATTTTCCGGCTCAAAATCACGTGTCATCGCTGTTCCGGGAGCATCCTTGGTGCACGGAAGGACTCAGTGACGCGGGCGCGTGACATCCTGGCGGGGGGGTGGGGATGGGGGGGAAGAGCAGCTGCTGCTATGGGAACGCGCGGCCGGGCCTGCGATCCTGCCCGTTCGCTCCGTCCCGGGCATCCTTTGGAGCAGGTTAGGATCTTTCCAGAGACGGCCTGGGGTGGTGCGGATGGCGGAGCTTCAGGTGTGGCCCTAGGAAGCGACAGGAGAGGTCAGTCTGCTGTGTACGCGTGGAGTCAACGGTCAATGCGTAAATACGTTTACTTGTAGGGGAAGCATGAGGCCAGGCCAACGTCCCCTGGCACATCCCTGCCTGTAGCACCCCAAAGTGCAAACGTCCGCCCATTCGTCCCTTCTCTCGTCTCTGCCTCCTCCCAGGTGTCACCTCTTCCCACCCGTTTCTTTGGACAGCCCAAGAGGCCCCAAGAGAAACACAAGACACGCTCCTTTTCCTAAGTTCTAGAAGGAAATTAAAGTTCTCTGTATTTCTTCCAAAAGAAGGTTTAAAAATTAACGGATACGTTTACGAAACAGAATCTCAGCGGAGGAATATCAGGGAAGCATCCACCCCACCCTCTGCCCCATCCCCATAAAAAATAATAAAATAAAATATAAAATAAAATAAAATAAAATAAAATAAAATAAAATAAAATAATAAAATAAAATAAATAAAATAAAATAAAATAATAAAATAAAATAAAATAAAATAAAATAAAATAAAATAAAATAAATAAAATAAAATAAATAAAATAAAATAAAATAAAATAAATAAAATAAAATAAAATAAATAAAATAAAATAAAATAAAGGGCAGTCAGACTCCCCTGGCGATAGTTTCTGTTTCTTTTTGAAATTCTCAACAACAACAACAACAACAACAAAAGTGAGCGAGGCCAACGTGCCCCTCCGTTCACAGAAACCAGAAGTCAAACCGAGGGTTACATCTCAGTTTTCTTATCCGCGCACAAACCTCTAAACAGAGCTTTTAAATACATTAAAGCTGGGGAAAAAAGAAAAATAAGCAAAACCCATATTTAAAAACCAGCGAGAGGCTCACGGCTTTGAAATTTGGGGTAACCATTTTTTTTTAAAAATTGACTCGATTGAGCAATAAACCAAGGAGACGGATTTGGATCCTGCTATGGGGACACTGTATGTCGTAAAGGACGGTAAAATGTGTGGAATAAAGAGCATCTTGGAAAAATAGTGTGGATACGAGATTATAGATTTTTCCCCATGTTTATTTAAGAGGAAAAAGCATGCCTTGTGTCAAAATAAAGGGAAGAAAGGACGAGAGGGAGGAAGAAGGGAGGAAAAGGGAACAATTAATTGTCAATCAGATGATTTAGGCCGAAATAAAATCCAATAAGTAGGCCCAAATGGGAGGGAAGAACGTTCCGGTAAAGACAATTCCCCGTTCCACAGGCGCCTCTGGGGACGCATTTTGGCCTCCAGCGAGGCTTCTCCGTCGGTCGGGCCAGAGGATGGAGGACGGGGCCGGGGACACTCACCGTGCGCGGCCGACGACGCGGGCGGCAGGGCGGGGGTGCGGAAAGTCTGCTCTGTGGCCGGCCCGTCCCCCGCGGTGGTCAGCACCTGAACCTCCAGCCGGTACAGGGTGGACGGCCGCAGATCGGGCACCGCGAGGACGTGGCGGTCCTGAGGGGGACACGGAAAGCGACACGCTCGCGCGCCCGCGGCCTTGTAGAAGTCGCGGAGGCCGTGGGTGCTGCTGGCCTACGGGGGGACACGTCCGTGCACGCGGTGGGTCTCGGGGGCAGGCTGGGCCCCCCTTCTCCAGAGTCCCCTGCTGGACCCTGGCGGGGGCCCCCCAATTCCCCAAAATCCCCTGCTGGACCCTGGCTGGGGCCCCACCCTTCCCCAGAGTCCCCTGCTGGACCCTGGCTGGGGCCCCCCCACTTCCCCAGAGTCCCCTGCTGGACCATGGCTGGGGCCCCCCTCTACAGAGTCCCCTGCTGGACCCTGGCTGGGGCCCCCCCCTTCCCCAGAGTCCCCTGCTGGACCCTGGCTGGGTCCCCCCCTTCCCCAGAGTCCCCTGCTGGACCCTGGCTGCCACCCTCCTTCTCCAGAGTCCCCTGCTGGACCCTGGCTGGGGCCCCCCCCTTCCCCAGAGTCCCCTGCTGGACCCTGGCTGGGGCCCCCCCCTTCCCCAGAGTCCCCTGCTGGACCCTGGCTGGGGCCCCCCCTCACTTCCCCAGAGTCCCCTGCTGGACCCTGGCTGGGCCCCCCCTTCCCCAGAGTCCCCTGCTGGACCCTGGCTGGGTCCCCCCCTTCCCCAGAGTCCCCTGCTGGACCCTGGCTGGGCCCCGCTTTTTCCCCAGAGTCCCCTGCTGGACCCTGGCTGCTACCCCCCACTTCCCTAGAGTCGCCTGCTGGACCCTGGCTGGGGCTCCGTGTGCCAGTTCCCAGGCCTGCCCTCGGGGGGCGGGGGGTGCATGCTCTGCTCCCCACCCGGAGACGTTCCCAGGGCCCGGAGCCTCCGGGGCTCGCCCCGTGATGTGAATGCCGGAGCACGGGCTCTCTCAGTGCCCGTCCCCGAAGACGTTTCTTTCCATGCCAGCGCACCCCTCTCCCCGAAATTCAGTCCAGCCCAGTTCGTTCGCAGACAAAACCGCTTCTCAGTCCACGGACTTTTCCTTCCGGGATTTAAGGGTTTGTTTTGTTTTTTGGTGGGGAACAGACGCCGGGTATTCTAAGGGCCTTTTTAAGCAGCAGAAAGGCCCTCACATGGGTGTTTGGGGTTTGTTTTTTTTTTTATTTTCCCCAAGCCAAGGCATGCAGTGGCCTTGAAGACGGGCCAGGTCGGGATGGGGAGTCGCCAGATTCGAAGGGGTTGGGGGGGGAGGAAGAGAAACAACAACCTTTTTAAAGCTGTTTTTCCCCCCATTTAGCACTTCAAACAGGGCACGTCCCGTTGGGGCAGAGGGAGACGGGGGTAACGAAGACGGAAAAACACGGTTCAAGGCCCGGGACGTGACAGAGACCGGACGGGGCAGTGTACGGGGCTCACGGGCACGCTCGTGCGTGCCGTTTGCTTGCAACATGGCACATGCAGGACAAGAAAAGGTAGAAATTCGACCCCGGAATCCGGCCGCTGAGCGGTGGCGGCGACGAGCGACACCGACGCGTCCGGGGGGGAGCGAGGGGACGCCTACCGGAGGCAGGATCTGCGACTGCGAGACGAGGCTGTTGGGCAGGCTGTTGTGTCTGCTCTCGGTCGTCACCTCCGCCCAGGTCACCTGGACGCCGGTCACGGCCGGCTGGAGGCCGGCCTCGCTCAGCGTCCACGAGAAGCGGCCTGTGACGCCGTCGTGCCGGGGGACGAACGACGCGGACAGGTTCTCCGGCTTGGCCAGCGCTTGGGGGAGGGCGCGACCTGGCGTCATGCGGGGATGGGACCCGGGGTGAGGTCCGCTGACCCGCTGGGGGTTTAGCTAGAGCATCCGGCTTTGGGGTGGATGGAGGAGAAGGGATCCTGCAACCTGGCGGGACCCGCCGCTTCCCGGAGGACCGAAATGGCCGCAGTGACGAGGGCGGACTTTGGGGTTGTCGGGAGAAGTCACCGGAACGAGGTGTGGGTACAGCTGGGCGAGCCTCCCCCTGGGACGCCAGGTGAGACGCACCTGCTTCCTCGGGGCAGCTGACGCGCTGGTGGCTTTTCCCCTGCAGCGCGGGACACGCCGGCGTCGCGAAGGAAACGGTGTCTGCCGTCGAGCGGCCCTGCGGGGGGCTGGGCTGGACAGTCACCTTGTACTTGCAGGAAAACGACAGATCCTGCAGAATGAGGTGGTTGTCCTGGGGCGAGAGGGAGAACACGGTCGCGACGCCGCTCGTCAGGGACTGGACCAAAGGGAAAACGGGCACAAGACGGAACCGTATTCCCAAGTGACAATTCCCTCGTGATGACACTGCTTTCCGGGACGGGGATGCGGTGCGCGCAGCCTTTTGGGACTTTGGGGACAAGGAGCACGGGGACAGGGTCCCCGCGCCTCCAGACTCACACGGGACCCCCGCACGTCCCCATCCAGGCGGCCGCCCCGCCTTTGGGGGCTCGCCACGGGGCAGGCCGCGGGGCCGCGAACACACATCGAATGATTTTAAATACAAAAAAGACGCGGGCTCGGGGTTTCTCGGGGACCCCGGCTTCGCTTCTTAAAAAAAAAACAAAATGAATCGATTCCTTTGGCGCCGCCGCGCGCCGCCCCCCGTCCCCCGTTTCATTGCTTTTCCTGCCACAACACGGGGGCTAGACAGAGATGTGAACACGGGGCGACGCGGCGGAGGATGAGGAGGCTTGGGGTATGTGTGTGTCACTTTCCGGGAACATGGAAGGGTGACGGTCACCACACGCGGGGGGAGAGCTGTGTTTCCTTCATGTCCGTCTGGGGTGCTCGCGCGGCCTGGCCCGTCGTGAGCAAAGAGGCAGGGTGCGGGGGGCCCTTCTTCGTCTGCTTCCCCTTTGGGGGGATGTGAGAACGTGCAACGGGGGAGCAAGGGCCCTTTCTGGAGAGGGGACAAGCGAGGGCACACGCAGGGCGACGGGGATGCAGGACGACACGCAAGGAGGCCCGCTTCTCCGCGCGGGGACGGCGCGCCCCGCCAACCTCCAACGCGGGCCGCCTCTGCTTCGTCCTCTGCTCTGCACCCCGACCAAGCGCGTTCACCCCCCTTTTTAGGAGATCAGTTTGGTTGTTTGTCTTTGACGTTCACAGAACGACATCCCCTGTGGCGACAGACGGACAGAGCGCCGGCCGGTCGCCTGCGGGGTCAAGGGCGCCGCCCACTGAAGACTCACCTGGGTGGTGGCGGATGACACCCGCGGCCTGGCCGGGTCGTGGCGGCCGCACAGCTCCGGGGACCAGTGCACGCGGTAGCGGCCGACGCCGGGGTCTGCAGTGCGGAAACACACACGCGGGGGTCACAGGGTGGCCGGCCGCCAGCCTCCGCGCCGGTCGGGGAGACTCCGGGAAGGAGCAAAGCTCCGTCGTGGGGGCCACCCAGGAACGTGCACGGGGACCCGAAGAGCCACGCGCGTCGCGCTAGATCCCGGCACCGCGTCCCCTTAACAAAGACTAAAGCCGGGGCAGGGGGTGGGGGGGGGCTGCGACAGGACGGCCCCGGAGCACGGTGCTCGAACGCAAGAACGAGGCAGGACAGGTCACTCGTAGAGTCACGGCCAAAGGGCTCCCGGGACGTCCCGCGGACGCCCGAGCCGCCGAGCCCTACGAGACAGCGCGACCCCGAGGAGCCCTCCTCTTCCTCCCCGCAAGGGCGACCGACGTCAGCAGCCAAACGGCTTCGAATCGCGCCCTTTTCCGCCCCAGCCCGTGGGGAGCCCACCCAGGGAGGGACTAAACCGCGTCCCTTGCACGTTCAGGGGGAAAGCCTCCTCCCGACTGTGGCCGCGCAGAGGCCTCGCAGCAGCAGAGGCCGGTGTGGGTGGGGGCCAGCACCCTGCCCCCTGCCCCCACGGGGCGGCCTTGCCCTCGGGAGGCGAGACTGGACGCTCTGCACGACGGCCGGGCCGCACTGCTGAGCCCGGGCGTCCCCTTCGTGGGGGCCATCGCGGGGCAAAGAAACTTTGGATAAAAAGAAAAAAAAAATGTGCACTAAATCCATCCCAAAAAGGCCCGTTTCAGTAAGGCGACCTAAACGTGCTAGGGACACGGGAAATAAGTGTGAAAAAATGAACGGACCTAAAAGGAGAATCTTCCAGAAAAAAAAATGACGCGTTCTAAGGACAAGTGTCCATTTCAGGTCTGGATTGCAACGTGGAAACGGGGTGGGGACCTCCACGGTTTTCCGCGGGGGAAGGACCCTCGTGCCACGTGTGCGGGTGGATCCAAAAAAAAACAACGAAATGGTCTTTTTTTAAATAATTAAAAAAAAAAATAAAAAAAGACACTGAATTCGGACAAAAACGACGGCACAAAACGGTGCGCACGGCGCGCGTTCGGGACGCGGCGGCAGCCGCCCGGGGACGAGGAGACGACACGGGGACGTCCCGGATAAAGGGATCCCGTGGGAGCCAGGGGGGTGGTGCCAGTGTCTACATGTGGCCTCGTTTCTAGGAATCGGGAGCCTGCTCAGACCGAAAGGGTTGACTCAAAAGCCACGTCATCGGCGTCTTGTTCAGCGACGTGGGCCCGATCGGCGCCCCGTGCCGTCGCGGCGCGGGCCGCGTGAGCCCAGGCCGAGCCTACCTGCCGTCCTCTTCCAGTAGACCTTGGCCTGCAGCCGGCCGTCCCGGTAGAAGGGCGCCCCGACCTCCAGCCGGCGGCTGGGCCGTCGTCGTCCCTGCGTCGCGGCTTCCCTCGGGGCCCCGACGGGTCCTCCTGCGACCAAGCAGAACGTCGCCCACACTGACCCCGGTGCAGAGCCACGCGAAGGGAGAAGGCCGGAGACGGGGCCTCCCGCCGCGGCGCTCGCTCACCGTCCCCATTTAGGGACTTTTTACGGGGAAAACGTGAGGCGGCTGCGGGTTCTCGCGCGCTCGCGGGATAACACCCCCCTCCCCCCGGCCCCGCCACCCGGCATGGGGTGTGCGGATCCCCAGGAGGGTCCTAGATGTAATCCCCCGAAGTGCAAACGGCCTCAGAGACGCTCTCACGGAAACCACAGGCGTAAGGAGGATTTCTCGCGACGGAGGGTTTGTGTTGATTATTTTATTTTTTAATTCTTTGGGGGGTTGTGAAGGATTTATGCAAAATAAGATAAAAATAGCGTGGCCCCTGAGCAGGATCGATCGCCTTTCGCAGACTTCCCATCGCTGTGCTTCGGCCCTAAATGGAAAGAGGGTTCCCCCCCTGCGAAGCCGCTGGGAAAGGGTGCGCGCGGCGGCGTCACCCCACTGATCTGGAGACCAGGGGACGGCAGGCGCCCCCCACACACAGAGCCCATACAGCCTACAGGGGAGCGGCCGACGTCCCAAACCCCGACAGACGTCCCAAACCCCGACAGACGTCCCCGCGTGGCACATGAAAACATGCAGCGAAGGCCATGCCGCCGGGGCAGCCCCCGTCGCCCATCCTTGGGGACAAGTCACCGAAGACCCTCGTCGGAGACGCGCGTGACGAGGACACGTATAGGACCGAGCCGATGAGAACACGCGTGCGCCACCCCGACTGTGTCTCACAACGCAGGGATGACAATCCCGAACTGGGACGATGCCGAGCCGTGCGCATCCCGTCTCCGGTGCCGAGCGAGGCGCCAGCCCTTGCATCTCCACGGAAATCCCGTCTTCGAACCCGGCACGGGATCCGGGGTGCCAGACGTCCCCCGCGGGGCCCCGTCTTCTCAGGCCTGGGCCGCGGCCTCGAAGCTGGTCGCTCGGGACAGGATCACTTCGACCGCGTTCCAGGAAGGGGCCAGGCCTCGCTTCCCCTCTCCAGCGGCCCTCAAAGGTCGGAGGCCTTCGCCAGCTGCTCAGCGGGGTTTTTTCAGACGTCGCACGGGTGATCGATCGATCGATCGATCGATGGCAGAGGCGGAGAGCTTCGAGGGTCTTCCCTGCGCGCCGTCACCACCTCGAGGGAGCGGGCGAAGGCCTCCGGTGCGGCCTGGAGATCCAGCGTCCCCGAAAGGTCCTGCCTGCGCGCGGCCCGGCCGGGACCAGGTTCTCGACGACGACGTCACGTCGGCTAAGGCCAGCCCACGGGGGGCTGCTCCCTCCTGGTTCTCGGTCGTGGGGAGCCGTGCAGAGCCCCCCGCGGGAGTGTGCAACCCCGCAGCAGCGTCCGCCGGCGGGGGGGGGAGGAAATGCCGTTTGTTGGGAAAAGCGGAGGGGGCCTGGAAGGGACAGTGATGTGGCGCGACAGGCGACAGGCTCGCCCCCGGTGGGGACAGACGCGGTCCTGGGTGGAGTGGAATCGCGAAAGCGTTGTGTCTGCCACGGCGGCCGGGGCGGGGGCGGGCGGGAGAAGCCGGCAAAGCCGTGAAGGAGGACACGTCTGCGCGGGGAGAAGCCGAAAGGGGCGCCCAGGACAGGGGGACGGGTCGCACGTGGTCTCTGGGTCCGTCTGCCCTCCCGAGGGTGGGGAGGCAAGAAAGGGTGGGAACCGGGCCCCTTCCCCGGGAGGCGGCTTTGGTCTCCTAAGAACGAGGTGCCAGGGGGCAGCGCGAGGGACAGACCCCCCCCCCCGTGGAATCGGGAACGAGGGACCCAAGCGCGGATCTCTGCACAGGGAGGGTGGAGAAGCCTCGGCCGCAGGCGGGAGAATCGGGGAGACACCTGCGATGGGGGAGCCGAGGGCGAGGATCAGGCGGGAAGAGGGTGCGGAGTGCGTGACCCTCACGGTCTCCACACGGTGCAGGTCACATGCGTGCGCCTCTCGTCACGGCGTGACACGGCAGGACGCAGCGCCACCCCCCACACACAGCGACGTCGCCAATCCCAGGCCTCGTTTCCGTCCGACGGACGAAGGAAGAAGGGGTGACGGGGTCCACGGGACTCCCAGGGAGCGCTCCCACTGCGCCCAGGAACGGGGGGCTGCGCTCGGAGCCCCAGGCCACCGACACCCCGTGCACGGAAATGGCAGGCGTCCCAGGGTCATTTCTCCTCCCACAGGAGGGCTCTCCCCGCACGTAGGAAGTTCTGCTTCTCGTTCCTTCTGGAAAGCGCGATCTGGACCCGTTTTTCTCCCGGGAAGAGACAGGCAGGTGTGAGCGGTGGCTGCGCCTCACTCTGGGGGACTGGTCTGGCCTACACCCCGGCAAGTGCTCGGGATGCTCTGCACCCGCTGACGCAGCCCCCGGCGCGAGGCCCCCACCCCTCGGCCCAGCCTCGCTTTCCGTCACCCCGAACCCCGAAACCAGGCCGGGAGCGACTCCACGGCACCCCGCTCCACGCCCCACCTCGGAGCAAAGCCAGCAACGTCAAGGGATGGTTTTCGGGCTTGGAGGTGGCAGTCCTAACAGGACCGACCTCTCGCTCTGCTCGGGGCACGGCGAGCCAACGACGTCGGAAAAGCTGGAAACGGGGAGAACCAGGGGGGGCGCGATTTTGTCCCTTGGCCCCGCGGAGACGGAGCGGCCTGTCAAGTGGCGCTCGTGACTGCCGCGTCCAAGCAGTAGAAACGGGCGCGCCATCCTTTTATGGGGGACGCGGTGGGTTTTCGTGGTGCCCCCAGCCGTCCTCGCCTAAGGGACAAGCACGCCTAGACACGCAAGGACCCCCAATTCCGTCGATGGAGAATTGGGTCTGAACGAGGCAGGAAAAGTCACCCCGTGGGGTTCCCGTTATGACGCCGAAGCATCGCCCGTAAAGGGACACAAATCCCAGGGGGAGGCTCAGAGGGCACACCGCTCTGCGTGTCGCCGCTGGAAGGATGTTCGGTTAATAGGGTTATTAAAAGGAAGGGGGGCCGAGTCAAGACCCCGGATGGGACACCCGCCCTGCCCGCCTCGGGTCGCGATCGCGCGGCGACGACAGTTCTACCATAACCCGGGGGAGGCACTTACTGTCGCCGGCGGCCTGCCTGGAGGAGGAGAATCGCAGGGAGACCTTGGCACTCTTGAGGCGCGTCTGGCCCCAGTAGGCGACGGCCTGCAGCTCCACGCTGTAGTCGCAGTCGGGCTGAAGTCCCTCCAGGGTCACGGAGTGGCGGGCCTGGGAGTGAGAGAGGGACACACACACCCCAACGCCATCACGACCCTCCCGGCGTCCCCCGTTTTCCATTTCACGCGCCACCCCGGGGCCCGCCGGCTTCTCCCGCTCGGAGTCGTCGACTTTCTGAGGTCACACGGTTGGTTTTCCTGACCTTCGGGCTCAGAAAACCGGGTTTGACTCTGGGTCAAGTACTTCACAGAAAGGTCAAGACGCGTTTTCTTTATTTTTTCAAATTGTGTCCCCAGAATAAGTATGGGATCCTCTCCATCGATCATGGAAATGAGCGTTTCTGCCCCGAACCCTTGTCGAGATATCACCTCATAGAGATAAAACAGAACCGTCCGGAATAAAGCCACAGAGCATCACGGTGGCCCCGACCCAGAAAAATCACGAATGGGCCCTACGTGTGTTTTCCTGGTATTTATCCCAAATCTTCTATGAGGGAATTTCCACCGAAAGTCGTCAGAAAAAAAAAAAAAATCAGTGTAACAGAACATTTTAAACTTTTCCCGCCGTTATCCACGCGGCACCCAGCCGTCCACGTGTGTGACGACGCTAGCTACGGGATGGAGAACGTCCCAAGAAGAGTCTGCGTTCCGAGAACGTCACTGTCATTCTGTCCGGGCAGGTGTCATGCCTGGCGATGTGCACGACGGCAGCCTACGCCTCGCGCATCTCAGGAGGACACGTCGCTCCCCCGACAGCGAGCCGCGGCTGGCGCGACTCTCCCTGCTCACTGACGCCTAGGAGCAGAGCTGCCGTGCGCGCTTTATGTCATCGGTCCCTCGGACGCACCACCTGCTACCTAAGCCGCGGGGAAAAGCCAGGACGGTGAGGACGTTTCTTAAAAAAAACGAAACCCGAATGACATCGCAGCTCCATGTCAGCGACGCGTCTGGGAGGCGCGGTCTACAATTCAGAAGGGCCCGAGACAAGCCCCGCGATCGTTTTCTTTTTTAACGCGCTCTCAAACTTGTATTTATTTATATATTTATCTATCTATCCATCTATCTATCTATCCATCTTTCTATCTATCATCTATCTATCTGTCCGTCTGTCTGTCTGTCTATTTATTTATCTATCTATTTATTTATTGATCTATCTATTAATTCATTTATTTATCTATCTATCTATCTATCTATCTATTTATTTATATTTACTTATTTTTATTTTTATTCATTCATTCTATTCATTTATTTTTATTTACTCATTTCTATTTTTATTCATTCATTCATTCATATTTATTTTTATTTATCTATTTATTTATATTTACTTATTTTTATTTTTATTCATTCATATTTATTTATATATTTTATTTACTTATTTTTATTTTTATTCTCATTCATTCATTTTTATTCATTTACTTTTATTTACTTATTTATATTTCTTATTTTTATTTTTATTCATTTATATTTTTTTTATTTATTTATTTCTATTTACTTATTTTTATATTTATTCATTCACATTTATTATACTTATTTATTTATTTATATTTACTTATTTTTATTTTTATTCATGCATTCATTCATATTTCTATTTATTTATTTATTTTTATTTACTTATTTTTATTTTTATTCATGCATTCATTCATATTTCTATTTATTTATTTATTTATTTTTATTCACTTATTTTTATTTTTATTCATTCATACTTATTTATTTATTTATATTTCCCTATTTTTTTTATTCATTCATATTTCTATGTATTTATTTGTATTTACTTATTTTTATTTTTATTCATGCATTCATTCATATTTCTATTTATTTATTTATTTATTTTTATTTACTTATTTTTATTTTTATTCATTCATATTTATTTTACTTATTTATTTTAATTTACTTATTTTTATTTTTATTCATTCTTTCATTCATATTTCTATATATTTATTTATATTTACTTATTTTTATTTTTATTCATGCATTCATTCATATTTCTATTTATTTATTTATTTATTTTTATTTACTTATTTTTATTTTTATTCGTTCATTCATATTTATTTATTTATATTTCCCTATTTTTATTTTTATTCATTCATATTTCTATTTATTTATTTATATTTACTTATTTTTATTTTTATTTATGCATTCAATCATATTTCTATTTATTTATTTATTTTTATTTACTTATTTTTATTTTTATTCGTTCATTCATATTTATTTATTTATATTTCCCTAGTTTTATTTTTATTCATTCATATTTATTATATTTATTTATTTATATTTACCTATTTTTATTTTTATTCATTCATTCATTCATATTTATTTATATTTACTTATTTATATTTACTTATTTTTATTTTCATTCGTATTTTTATTTATTTATTTATTATTTTATTTATTATTTTATTGCGCATTCGACTTCATAAATTAGGGGAAAGGGTTTCTGTGTGCTGTAGAACAACATCATAAAAGAACATATATATTTACAGGACGCCCTGACTCCTTACGCGCCGAGCATTTCGTGTGACACGAAACGTGCACGAGCGCGGACCTCTGTCTCGCCGCGGGAAATGGTTGGGTGAAGACGGTTTTTCCTGGCGGCGGCGGAATGAGCCATGCCACGTGGATTTGGTGAGAAACCAGACCTGGGTGACGAGCAAGACAGACTGAGAAACCGAGCCGCGCGGAGAACGGGCCGTCGGACACGCCTGTGCTGAGCTCCGCTGACTGAGGGACGGGGGAAGGCACCACCTTGCAGCAGAGCAGACGTGAGCACCTGCCCTTCGAGTTAAAGGGGACGGTGTCCGACAGGACAGAAGACAAAGGCCTCCGCGTGAAGGGCATTTTGAATGACCTCCCCTAGCCCGGGGGGACGAGGACCACTTCAGTCCCTGTCGTTTCTGGGGCTGTGACTGCCGTCTGGTTACGAGGGAGACGGATGATGGACCAGGTTCACCTGTTTCTCTTACAAGGTCAAAGGCAAAGACAGTGGGCGTGGTCCCCTACTCTCTGACCTTCTTCAGTCCAAACCCGCGGAGAGAGGCCCACGCATCAGCCACACCGCCCCCGAGCCCAGCGGAGCCCACTTCTCAGCCCCGTGGCCTTCAGTTCACACGGCCCCGCGGGAACATCCCATTCACCTTTCCTCCCTCCTCCCTTACCCCGTCCGTCGTCTTCCTCCGCTTCTTCTTCGTCGGGATGAGTGACTTGCCGCGGGCCGTCCAACTCCAGAAGACTCTGTAGTGGTGCGGCGGGATGTCCGGCTCCTCGGGCGTGTCCCAGACGAGGGTCACGGTCACGCTGCCGTCACTGCTGACGCTGGAGTTGGCCAGCCGCAGGTTGGCCGGGGCCGGAGGCGCGGCTGGATCTGAGAGCCCAGGAGAAAGGTGACAAAGTGAGGACTGAAGTGGCAGAGAGGACGGCCCAGACCCACGTCTTTGTACCGACCGCACGATCATCGTGCGGAGCCTTGCCCAGTCCCTGTACAACAGCTGAAAATGACTAACGGGGAACATCCCCCTTATAAGCCTCAAATTAATGGGATGAAGGCATCTGGGCCAGAAAGCATTATTGCCTTTGGAAATTCTGAACAGAAACCTCCGGCTTCTGTCAGTAACCAAGCTTCTGTCGCTTTTGATGCTTGCACCACGTGAGAGCGGCGACAGAGACGGGCAAAAACAAGCCGTTTTGTCACCCACGGTACAGATGGGATGACAGACAGACACCATCCACGCGCGCAATGCCCCCACTTCCAGGTGGCGTCCCTCACCGAAACCTTCTCGGCCGCCGAGAGGGAGTCGAGGTTCTGGAATCATGACGCGACAGATCTCTCCACCGTAAATATTTCTATTGAGAGGACTCGACACTGGAGAAGTGATAGGGTTTTTTTTTTTTTCTTCATTTGGGGCCGTGAGCGGAGCAAGCGTAGATGCCGTTGACTGGGATTGACCGATGGCCACGGTCCAGGACCCCTGCCCAACTCGTTACAAGGCCACCTGCAGCAGGGGCGCCACGAAGTTTGCTATAAAATGAAGGAGCCTGAAGGGAAAACACCCACGTGGGGGGAGTTAGGGGGGGGAGCAATAAAAATATCCCGAAATGGGATATTTGTCCAGAAAAGAAGCAGCATTGCCACCGAGTTGCTCGCCTATCCATAGCTCAAGAATTTTCTGTAAAAAATAAGTCTTCTGAGGACCTAGGATTAAGTTCTGGGGGGAAAAAAAACGGGTTAAAAGGAAATGAACTCACTCAGGAGCCAATCCGCTCCGGCACAGCACAGGCCGATTTCATATTTGAACTGTAAAGAAGGGAATGACAGGAATTTGGGCTTTTCCATGAAATCTGGATTGTGGCCAGCGAATACCAGGCAGGGAGCCGAAATGGAATTAAACTCGTTGTATCAAGTCTTTTTTTTTCTTCTTCTTCTTTTTCTGTTTAAGTTTGCGTTTCCTTCCAGAGCTGTGCAGAATAAATGGAAAAAAAAAATCCTTTTTGCCTTTCTTGACTCAGCTTTCAAACAAGTATCGAGGCTCCAATACTCCGGATAATTGCCGGCCCGTCGGGTAGAGCCTTCTCTCGGAAGCCATCATTCTCCCTTAAAGCGATTGAAACACGAGAAGACGACCCACGACCGGTACGGTCCCAGCTCGGGAGCAGGAATCAACGGGCTTTTACGAAATGAAAAGGCACCATTTTCTAAAACGTCGCGGTCGCCGTGGAAAGGCTGCGAGGACCCCAGAAACCCAACCTCCCCCCCCGCTTCCTTCCCCTCAGTCTCCACCTCCCTCTACCCTCCCGTGTCCCCCTGCGCAGTCCTCAGGCCGCCCTGATGCGCTAGGCATGCTGCGAGCTCACACCTGCCTCAGGGCCTTTGCACCTGCCAGGCCCTCGGACCGGAATGCTCTTCCTTCCTTTAGGTTGCTGCCAAGCCGACTGCGTCAGCTCCTTCACACAAACCCGTCTTTCTCCGCAGAAGCTTTTGTTCCCACCACCCCTAAGACTATAAAAAAAAAACCCCACATCGTGCGTAATCCATCCCTGACTTCTGTTATTGTCGGTCTTTACGCGCTGCCCTACTATGCTAGTTCAATTCCTAAGCGTGGCTGCTGCTTCCTCCCGCCCCCAACTAGCACGACCGCGTATATGAGTTCCACCCAGCAAACAGTTTTGTCTCTTCATCCATTTTATAAATCCAGCGTCTATAACAGTGCCCGACGCACAGTAGGTGCTCTTCCGATGTTGGTTGACTGACAAAAAGGCATGAACCGTGAGCGATAAAAGGAGGCGCTGAAAACACACAAATAGTTTCGTTTCCACCTTCACGTTTCCCAGCGAGGCGGGGAGGATCTTATTATTGGGGTGACAACCACTCCAAAACTGGATGGCGGCGGCGGTTGCGCAGCTCTGCCCATACTGACGATTACTGGATCGCGCACTTAGGATGAGTAGAATCTTCTGTGAATTCTGTACCGACGTCTTTGGTTTGCAGGAAGGGCAAGAATGAAAATCCGGGAGGCTCGGTATTGGACGTATTTACAAAAGCGGGAAATAAAACATGTCACCGGTGACGGCGATGTTTCCAGAACACGGTGGATTTTCGTTCGACTGAACCCCATCTACATGGGCTGGGCGCAGGCCTCGTTCGGGCCTGCGAAGGTTCTCAGATCTGCTGGGAAGGGTTGGGACAGCATGGCCTGGCCATCCCCTCAGAATGGTGCCTCCCGGGCCGTCGGCCGCCGCAGGACCAGCCCTGGGGACTGTCAAAGGACCCCTGTGTAGACCCCACCCAACCCGTCAAGGTGTCAGCCTCTCCCTCCGGAGGATGAGCACGGCGTCTGTCTGACGTCTGAACCCGCAGGGCTCCGCATCGGTTCTGGGAGGCGGCCCATCCGACGGCGACACGTTTTGACCCCGACGAGCCGGGGCCGTCGCATTTGAACCGCGAAGCTCCAGGCGAAGAGCTCTCAGGTCCGAACCCGCTGCGAATTATTCACTTTCGTCGCCTCTCTAAATCCTCAGACCGCTTGAGACGGATACCCTGAAAGCAAGGTTTGACGTCTTGATTTATAATTTTCCTTGAAAGTCTGCTCGGTGCCTTTGCCTCAGGGTGAGGGGGAGGGGTTGGCAATGCACCTTTAGTCTCTGAAAAAGAATTTTTTTTTCAAAAAAAATGAAAGACTTAACAGACCCCATAACTGAATCCGAATATTAAATTATGTCAAAGGCAAGTTTTGCACTTGAGGCAGCTGATTCTGCGCAGAAAGGGGCGGTCAAGGTCGACGGCGGGGAACAGACTCAGACATGCCCCCCATCGTGGTATGAAAAAAGGCAACTGACGGCGGCCCGTTCAAACCTTCCCACGATAAAAGACAAAGAAATGAATACCACGGTGTGTTTTGCTTAAAATACACCGATTCAGCGTCCCTGGAAGGGGATCACTCCCGATGGGAGCCAGCGAACGAGCGGATTGACCCGCGTCTGTGCAACGGGCCCTTGGTGGTTTGCTGAGCGGATGCGCGGTGCGTCCAGAAGGCTCCCAGCCATGTCCACGCCCCCGGAGAAACACACTCGGGGTCATTTTTTTGTTAATATCTAGTCGGATTCTGTTCCTCCAGGGTCACGGAGCAGTCATCACGTCTCACAGCACCTTGAAAACAGCGAGGAACTTGGAACCGAACCCAGTGATCGCAGCGATCCAGCGACTCCAGAGCCGGTGTCAGCCAACCGAAGAGAGGAATTCACACTCAGGCTAGCGATCGTTTCGAGAAACACCTGCAGAGTCTACGGCCGGGCCACCCTGCACACGCCCGATCCCGTCTGATCTCGGGAGCCAAGCAGGGTCGGGCCTGGTTAGGACTTGGATGGGAGACCGCCTGGGAAGACCGGGCGCTGTAGGCGCAAAAAATAAAAAATAAATGAAAAATAAAAAATAAATGAAAAATAAATCGTTAAGGATCCTGTAAGCTGACAAGGTCCTCGCAATCGGCGAGGGCAACCAAGGGTCGTCTCATCTGAAATAAAAAAAAAAGAGAGAGAAAAAGGAAAACCTTCCTCTCCAAAAATTCATTCAACGAATGGCGCCTGACGCAGAATATCTTCCGGCAAAGACCCGACAGCAGCACAGCCGCCGCTCAAAGTCGAGGAAAGCCCCCTGAGGTCACCTTCTGCAACGTCCCCGAGGCCTAAGCCCAATGCCACCGCATCACCGACACCTTCCCACACAGCCCGTCCGGTTCCCTGTGACCCGCGGGACACCGGCTGGCCACCAACACCGGTGACGGAAGGACGTGGCGCGTCTGCCCGCCCCGCGTGCCCGGCACGAAGGCGACACTGACCTCTGGAGGAGTGGAAGTGTTTGCTGGGGGCCGTGAAGCCGCGGGTCCCGTGCACGTTGACGGCCGCCACTCGGAACTGGTACCACCTGCTGGGGCGTATGTCCGCCAGCTGCACCCGCTCGTCTGTGGTCTGAGGGGACAGGGCACGGGGCACAGAGAAAAGCCTTTTATTCCGACACGTCGATCAGGCCCGTTTTTATCATATATTAAGTCGTCAACCGACACCAGGCGGGCCGGGCCACCCCCCGCACCCCCTCCTGGAGGGATGCGTCTAATGCTCGGGTGCAGGGAGAGCTGTCAGGGGGTCAAGAAACTTCTAGAAAAAGCTTCGGCCACCTAATTCCATCCACAGACAGGGCCCCCCAAAGAGTTAACCACCTCCGGACGCCAAAGCCTCATGGCAAACGCGTGGGCTTGTTTTCCAATCTGGGGACTAAATACCGCATTTGGGGGATTTAATCAAATCACGACAGACGAGTGGAGAGACGTGACATGAGGGACAAGAAAATAAAACCATCTCTAGGTGACAGGAAGTGCCTCTTTAACCGGCACGCTCGACATCATTTCGGAGGCCCTCGCGCTTAAAGGATGCTGGGGGTACATGGCAACGCGAGATATTTTTAATTTTTTTTTTTAGTTTGAGTAAATCGTGCGAGGTCTGCAAGGACCCAGTCGTGCTCCTGAAGGGTGAGGTGTGTTACTATATGTCTGCCCAATAAAATGGCCAATAAAAGGTCCAATAAAAGGCCCCAAAACGGAAAGTGGACCCTGGGGGCGGTCCCCAGGTTTTTGCTGTCTCCGCTGCGACTCTCCCCAAATAGCAAGTTAACTCCGACGGTTTTCCTGCTTCCGTCCTTCATCGAGCCAAGGGACAATCTACCTGTTGGCAACGATGCCCCATGGGAGAGCTGAAAACCGTCGCCCCAAATCGCCCAGAATAAACGCCCCCATTCTCTGCCTCGTCGGTGCCAAACGCAACCTGACGCCCGGTTACATGAAACGGAGGAAGGACAATGAATCGAACCGTCCCAAACCTCAGTTTATTATAACTTACTGAAAAGGACTGTCACAATCTATATCTATATCTATATCTATATATCTATATCTATATATATACATAAATAATATGTAAAAATTAAATTATACATATAATTTATATTATACATATATTATACATATAATTTAAATTATACATATATAAATTATATGTATAATTTAATTTTTATATATTATTTATGTATATTATTTATGTACATAATTATATATAATTTAAATATATAATTTATATATAATTTAATTTATATATTATTTATGTATATTATTTATGTACATAATTATATATAATTTAAATATATAATTTATATATAATTTAATTTATATATTATTTATGTATATTATTTATGTACATAATTATATATAATTTAAATATATAATTTATATATAATTTAATTTATATATTATTTATGTATATTGTTTATGTATATAGTTATATACAATTTATATATAATTATATACATAATTATATATGTAATTTATATTATATATAAATTATATATTATATGATATATATAATATATATAATATATATTTACTATATACATAATTATATATATAATTTATATTATCTATAAATTACATTATATTATATATAATTATATATACATTATCATTATAAATTATAAATTATAATATAATTTATAATATAATTATATAATTAATAATATAATTTATATATAATTATATATAATTATATAATATAATATATAATTATATATAATATATAATATATAATTTATATGTAATTATATACGTAATTATATACATAATTCATATATAATTATATGTTTTTCTAATTTCGGATGTTTTACATCAAACTTCTCATTAATTTGGGGGGCCTCTAAATATTTTTTAGTGTGTATCCTCTTCGGGATCCTACTATTGACCAAAGAACCAGATTTCCCTTCCACTACCAGAATGTATTTTATATTTCCTGGAAAAAAAATAAAAATAAAAGAATCTTATCCTTGGAGGAAAGTGACCCGATCCCCTCCAGGCGAGAATATTTCCCTATGGACGTCCACGTGGAGGAGGCGGCGTCTGAGCCGTGCGAAGCCATAACGCCGTCGCGTATGGAAAAGTCATTCTTTTTTTTATTATGATTATGATTTTTGTGCAGTTTTCCTACAGCTGGTTGTGCACGTAACGGCCTTTAAAGAGAAAGAAGGTATTTTGCTTTCCTCCTCCTCCTCGAGACGGAAGGGGAAGAAGCGGCAGGAGTGTCCCCGGGCCCCACGCCCCATGTTATCAGCTGGTGGGGAGGTGACCGGACAGAGGAGAAAGCACTTAGCAGGGGTGGATGCGCCCTGGCCACTTTCCCTGGGGCAGCGGAGTGAGATATGCACCTTCCTCCCCTCTACGGGTGTCCTTGGGCGGAATCAAGGCTTAAATTGAGGAGAAACAGGGGAGAAGTCGTTGCCACGGTCACGGGTCGCATGCACCAGCCCTCACGGGCCTTGCACGTGCCACAATCTAGTTGGTTTTGAGCTTATCTACCTCAAGGACACGCTGTCCTTGGAGGAAATAAATGCGAACGGTCCGATTAGAAAATTATGTCCCTGCCCCATGCATTTTGAGCAAATTCAAGCCGTCGTCGAGGGGCAGGCCATCGCGGCTCGGAAGCGCTCACCTGGGCCACCGTCTGCCAGTGCGTGGCGTCGTCCTCGCTGGGATGGAGGCCATAGTTCCACCTTCTCTGCACCACGTAGATCACAGGCTCGATGGACACATTGAACTTGGAGGACCACTTAAGGTCCAGCTGTCCAGACGGAAGTTCCGCGAAGCGTAACTCTTTCCTGGGCTTCAGGGGCACACCTGGAAGGGGACCAGGACCGTTACCGCCACCCGCACGGGACCCTGGGAGGAGGAAATGTGCGCCTGGGCGCAATCTCCCCCGAGGGCGATGGGCACCCCACGTCCTTCCCCCAAAAGTGGCTCCTCCCTATCGACGGGTCACGTCACCGCGTCTGAGCCCGTCGCTTCGCAGAAGAGTCGGAGCCCGTTCCTCCCCTTGTTGAGAGGGTCTACACGGACGCCTGGTGCGGAACCCGCTTCGGTTCCCCCTCCCCAGGAACCTCGAGAGCCCCTTTCACGCGTGCGTTTTTCGGAATGAACGGTCCCGAGGGGAACCCCGTGAGGGTAACGCGCGCGGAATTCACGCGAAGCGACGCCATTCCACGCCCTTTTTCCCCGTGGAGGATGCTCCGTCCTCACAGCACGGTCTGAGCCCGTGATGACTTGGCTCCCCTTTCCATCGCACGGAGAGTTTTCCTTTTAAGGGAAACATCATCAAGCTCTCGGATGATCACATCCCGCAGGAACGATCTCCGGAGCGAGCCTCGCGGTCGGTCGGTCGGCGCAGGTGTCGCCGGGGCCTGCTCCGTGTCCTGCAGCCTCGGGCCTCAAAAACGGGAAGCTCAGGAGCTGATGATGCGTGCACTTGGCAGGAGGGCCTGGCTGCGTCGCTCCCAAAGTCCCTCGCAGCTGTCTCCCTGGGCAGCACTAAATCCTTCTGGTTTCTGTTCCCCGGGCCCGGGCGTACAGCTCGTCCGGGGACCGGAAAAGCTAAAAAAAAAACCAAGGTCCAGCACTGTGGCCGCCGCGGGAAGGGAATCTAAAGCGTCTTTCTGGCGCCCGAAGGAGACGGAAAGATAACCCAGTGAGGTGACCACGGCGTGCGACGCCATCGACACGAAGAACGCCCATCAGTTGCCACTTTTTGTGCTTGTCTGTGGGGCGTGCAAATTTGCCTAAAACGCTGACAATTATTAGAAAAACTTCGCTCACGGTGCTCGACGTCTCAGGTTCCAGCGCAGAGGAATCTGGAAACCGTGCCCACGGGAACGGTCACTAAGGCGCGCGGGGACGGGGCTGCGTGGCCACTCGCCTTTCGCTTCCGTCTGGATTCGAGTCAGCTCCGACTTAGGGGAAACCGAACGTCGTCCACCACTTGGATGCATGGAAGGAACTAGATCGTTTTCAGTGGCGGAGGGACCTCGGCTCATATGGCCCCACGAGTTCTTTTTCCGAACTGTTCTCCAGGGAAGGCACGCCCCGCACCTGAGCCACCTCCGCTCCGCTTTGCTGCGGGGTGGTCCCTCTAAAGTGCCATCACCCGTCACGGCTTCGGTGCCTCTGCTGACCTCGGGGTTCTCCCATCCTTCCCCGACCCTACTGCGTGACGCGGGCCCCGCACCCACCTGCCCGCCGAATGCACATCTACGCTTCAGGGCCTCGCCCCAAACACGTCCCTCCTCGGTGACACGTGTCACGACGTCGTCTCTTCCTCTAGGGGACAGGCCCAGCGGTGGAGAACGCAATGCGCCTGCTCCGTGGCCGCCCCTCGCCGTGTCCCACCGGGCCGCAGGAGACGTGGAGAAACGGGCGAACCCGCTCCCGCGCCCTGACCCCGAGGACACGCGGGGGGAGCTCAGCGGGTGCGGGAACATGGGCTTGGGCCACGGCCGACGCCTCTCTGCGTGAGCACCATTCGGGGTGGGAAGGGATGGGCCGCCTTCGCGACCAGGTAGATTCTCTTCTGAGAAACTCACATCTCCAAAAGAGTCACCTCTCTCTTTTCCATCGGAGGCGTATCGCTCGGACATTCACGCGCTCTCCCTTTGTAAGGGGTAAAATACTAAATAATCAATCGATCCATCAATCAATCAATCAATATTAATAGGTTTATAAGGAGGAACAGTGCTGCTGCACGGACAGTAGAACTTCCCCCAGGTAAAGAGAAAAAAAAAACCGGTTTCTAGCAATTTCTGCGAGGATGAAAACCCCAAAGTTCTGCGAGGATTGGTCTTAATCCACCCTTTTTAGGTAAAATAAAATAAAAAACGGTTCAGAGGGATGCAGAGCCGACCTGCACACACCGATCGCTCTGCATCCTGCTTACACTCAGGGCGCGCCGCCGGGGACCAGACAGACAAACGCTTCTACGGAGGGTGGGGTGGCAGGTACGGGACGAGCAGGCGCCTCTGAGGACCCCTCCTGCTTCACCGGCTCCTTGGGGGAACGGGATGATCGGTCAGGCCGGCCCCCTGACCCGCTAGGGCACGCGCCCTGAGCCGCTCACGTCCATCGCCCCGCTTGGCCGCCTGCCCCGTCTGCACCGTCCTCCAGCCTCAGTGCACCGACGGGAGGCACTTCAGGCCCTGACGGGAGCTGGACCCCGAGTGAGCAAACGCCCCGCACGCACCGGGGTCCCCTGGCTGCGTGGATGCTCGTGCGGCGGCCGACAGCTTCGACGGGCGGACCAGGACGGGCCCGGGACGACGTCGGTCCCCACATCTTCATTCAGCAAACTCACTCACGACGGCGCACGGCCGCGCGGCGATGCCGAGACGGGGTCCAAGTGCTCTGCGGCGGGTCGGCGGGCTCCCCCCGATCGGGAGGAGCCGCAGCGCTGGGCCGTGACTGGGAGCAGACGCGGCTCCCGACGCCCCCCTGGTCCATCCGTCCTGGACACGACCCCTGTGCGCTCAGCCGGCTGCCCGGTCCCCTCGCCCGATGTGCGGGCCGAATCCCCCCCTCGGTGCGTTTTCTATCATGTAGAGGACCAGAACTGTTCTTTCCTAGGATTCCCGAACCGATCGCTCATCTGAAATCTAGACGATTCCGTTAAAATAAAAAAAAACAAAAAAAAAAACCCCATATTTGAATGGATATTTCCTCCTCGGATCTCTAGTCTACACTGAACACGCTGACGGGTTTTACAAATGGGGTGGCAGCCGTCGTTCCAAAAGCATCGCCTCGTGACGGGAAACGCCAGTCCTTAAACGGCAAGGACGGGACAGGGGTCACCGGAACGGGCTTCTTAAAACGTGAATGGGTTAGATTTTGCGAAAACGGGGTTTTTAAGGGGCGGGGAAAACAGTCGGACTTTAAACCCGTTTGAGACATGACGCTCGGTAAGAAGGGCAAGCCCGTTTTATACAGAATAATAATAATAACAATAATAATAACAATAATAATAATAATAATAATAATAATAAATAATAATAAAAATAAATAATAATAAATAATAATAATAATAAAAAAGCCGGCCTGCATTTAGAAATTATACACCTGCTGCGTGTCAGTGAGCTTGGGGAGAGTCAGACAGAGAAAAAACCCTACAAATCGAGGCTGGGGACGGAGTCTCCGCGTGTCACTCCGCAGAAAAAGCGGCGACATGGCACGTCCCGTGGCAGGAACCCCGTCAGCATCCCAACTCCCCGAGACGACGGCAGCCGCTGGGAGCGAAACAAAAAAAAAGCCGTAGGGATCAGGGCGCGCCCCACATCTGGGCCCTCGGGAGACTCCTCGGAACCGTGACAATGCACACGAGGGGGACCCCCGTCTCCTCGGGTTGTGCCGGCCTCGACCCCAAAGAAGAGGGGAGCGTCATCGGGTTGACTCATCCTTCACTGGAGGAAAAATAAACAAATAAACAAATAAAACACACAAAAAAAGACGTCCCTGACTTGGTGCACGTGACATTTAAGAACGACGCAGAGGGAGAACGTCCCCCCATGTGTATGGTCCGTGACTAGGTTAAAGGGTCTGCAGGTGGCCCCAAAGCCCGTCCGGTCACGGGTTGCTGTGTCTGTCCCGGCCTCGCCCGGCCGGCTCCTACCTTTGAACAGCGTCCTGGGCACCTGGCAGGTGTGCCCGCAGCCGTTGGAGCAGCACTTCTTCACGCCCGCACACTCGCCGTCCGCGTCGCAGCTCTCCACGCAGGCCGCGGCGAACCCGCTGGCCCTCTCGGGGGCCGGGCAGTCGCCCTGCCTCACGGCCAGGACGTACTGGAGGAACTCGCAGCTGGTCAGGCACTCGTAGTTCTTCTTGGGGAACAGGGGCTGCGCGAGAGAACGGACGGGGCACACAATAGGTCCGCGCCACGCGAGGTCCAGATGAATCTTCTTCCCGCGTGGGAATCCCCCTTGATCGGGTTATGGGATCAACGGGTTTGCTTGCTTTCCCCCTCCCCGCGAGGATGTGGCATCTGAGGCTGATGTCCTCAAGGGTCGGGCCCCGTCATCAGTCACCGTTTCACCCGGCCGGCGACAGGCAGGTGTCGATCCTGCACACGCCCCTGCAGAGCACCTGTCACATGACCAGTTATTGCTATTTATTAGGTACCATTTGGGGGGGTTCGATTTGGAGTAATCAATCAGATGCAGACACAGCTCTAATCTCATTTTCTAACGAGGCCTTTTCCCATGATCTCTGAGCGTTGGGCCAACGGCAGCGTGATCGTTCCGGGAGGCAGCCCGCTCTCTGACCCTTTATCTCAGAATGGGGCTTTGTAGGGGGAAAAACAAACCATCTAAGTTGTGTGACTTAAATAAAAATCACGTGGCGGACGTGGGTTTGGGACCAAGGTCTGCCAGCGGAGTTCTCTGAGACCATCTGTCCTGTTGTTTACACACATCCGGGCAAAGTTTGATGCCGACTAACTGTTGCCTGGGGTCAGGGTGAAGATGCGACCGGAGAACATGCCGGACCCGCACACAGTAACTCCCCAGGCCCGCCAAGGGCGGCCTTCTGCCCGGCCCCCGGCTCCCGCTGAAAGTGCGGAAAAGGGATGGTTCTTATCGATTTTGCTCATTCCTTGTCTGTTGTGTTTTTTTTTTTAAATCTGCCCTCAGAGATCGTGTCTTTTGCTAGAGTCGTTAGCACCTGACGGATGCAGCCCAAGGGGGACCAGATAGACGAACGGAGGAGGGGAAGGAGGTGCCCTCGGCTGTGGGGGGTTAAAGTGGAAAATCCATCCCATTTTCACTAACATTGGGTATAAATCTCTCCTAAATCTCATCTCTTAGCTAAAACACTGAAATGCGTTTTTTAGTTCCTTCCCTGGGACACAGGCTGCTACGCTCAACTTACCTGTGGCAACCGAGGAAGATGAATTAAAATACTTAAAATAGGAGCGGTTCTTGGACGCTTTCAAAAAAGAAATGATGCTTTCCATTTTGTTTGGCATCAAAAGAGAGAGAGTTTCGGGTTTTGTAATTAAATAGTTTTATAGAGATCCTGGAATGATGAGCGTAAAAACATCACATTCAGTAAATTACCTGAATAGGTTAGAAATCACGTGAGTATGAGGCCTCAGAGAGACAGAACACGCACGGCATTTGGTACTCGGTTTGATGCGACAGGACTGTACCCGCCGGGGCAAAATCCCAAACATGGCCAACGGCTAGGGCCTGGGTGGGTTCCCTTCCTGCTGCAATCAATATATGCAGAGTACAACCCCGAAGAGAGAGCCCCCCGAAATCAGGCGTCCACCCGCATCACCATCGTCAGTCACCATCATCACCATCACCATCACCGCCATCATCACCACCGTCATAATCACCTACACCACCGTCATCCCCATCGTCACAGTCACCATCATCATTATCGCTATCATCACCATCATCACCTTCATCATCATCATCAACATCATCATCACATCACCACCACCATCATCACCATCACCGTCTTCATATTCAGCATCATCAGCATCATCATCACCACCATCACCATAGTCATAGTCACCATCATCATCATCATCACCATCATCATCACCACCACCACCGTCATCATCATCACCACCATCACCATCATCACCATCATCATCACCACCATCGTGACCATCATCATACTCACCACCATCACCATCATCACCATCATCATCTTCATCATCAAAATCAATCACCTCCATCATCATCACCACCATCATCACCGCCATCATCACCACCATCATCATAATCACCTACACCACCATCATCACCATCGTCACAGTCACCATCATCATTATCGCCATCATCACCATCATCACCTTCATCATCATCATCAACATCATCGTCATCAACATCATCATCACATCACTACCACCATCATCACCATCACCGTCTTCATATTCAGCATCACCACCATCATCATCACCACCACCACCATCATCACCACCATCATCACCTTCATCATCATCACCATCATCATCACCATCATCACCTTCATCATCAACATCATCGTCATCAACATCATCACATCACTACCACCATCATCACCATCACCGTCTTCATATTCAGCATCACCACCATCATCACCACCACCACCACAGCAACGGCCGTTGACCACTGATAGGCACTGAAGACCTCTCGTGTCCCTCACCCTCACCAGCTGCTTTACTTGCTCATCTCACTTCTTCCTCCCCAGGTCCCACGACCGTTATTATTCGCATTTTACCAATGAGAAACAGAAGCTCCGGGAGATCATGATTTATCCCAAATCACAAACAAGTGGGAGCGTGCACCATCATTACAGCCAATGTTTTCCTACAGGCCGCCCACATCGCAGGATAAAAGAAGAAGACAGCCATGCTGGTGGCTCTCAACTCGCCTCCCCGTTAGGGTCACGTGGGGGAGTCTGCCCTCCCGAAATATCCAGATCTAGCACAGAGGAAAGAAGTCTCTATCCACGTAGATACCTGTTCATACACACGTGCATAGACCTGCACATACGTCAATCATAAATATACACACATCAAACGGCAGGTGTATTCCAGGAATACCGATAGGAACGAGAAAAACTGAAATACAGCTTACGCTATTCAACTCCAAGCCTGAAAATACAATTTTTCAGGCAGCCAGGTAGCAAAGGCCAATTGATTATGACGGAGAAAATGTGGTTTCCCTCAAATTTACCTCTCGCTACACGATTGAATGTGTGAGGCCAAAAGAGCGATGGCGATGAAATAATAAGGAAACGAAGATACATATATATATATATATATATATATATATAAATATATAAAATCAGCTAAGTTGTTCTTCATACTAGACGTGACAGGAATATTTTCAAAGACATAGATTCGGAGAAAATACGCACTTTAAATGAGATATAGTCACGTATACATATAAAAAATAAATAAATAAATAAATAAATAAATAAATATATATATATATATATATATATATATGTGTGTGTGTGTGTGTGTGTGTGTGTGTGTATAAAATCAGAATTAACTCCTCCTTTTATCATCCATGTCAATCACAAACTCAAGCCGAATGTGCCCGACGACGGGACCTCCAGGAAGGAAACAGGTGTCACCGTCGTGGTTTTTATTTCGCGTGCATGGATCATTCCTATAAAAATAAAGGTATTATGCTTCGCGCTCGACAAAAGACTCACTTGCCCTCCCCGCGTGTGACTGTATTCGCGTCTTTTCGAGGTAAAGGACACCAAAACCACGTCTTGGGTCTGCGCCTTAGTAATCCATCATGGAATTCCAAAATGGGGACCTTTCCCCCCATCTTTTTAAATAAAAAACAACTAATATGGATCTGATGTTTCTTACGTTCAGACCCTCATTAGAAGCTTTACGTGCATGGTTTTTACTTAAGTCTGATGGTTTTGTAATTGGCACGATGTTCCCCTAACTCACTCCTTCTTTGGCAGCTACCTGTCTGGTCCGTCTTTAAATCATTCGGGAAACCCTCCCGTCTCAGCCTCTTCTGAATTTTCAAAACGCGTCCGCTGTCCTCCACCTGACTCCCATATCATTCTATCCTCCCCAGCACCGCGTAAAAATTCAATGAAAATCGAGCCTCACTCTTAAAAGCAAAAAAAAGCCTACATGCCGCGGAGGATGTGTTCCTCTCAGTCAGTAAAACACCGAACAACCCTAAAACGTCATGCGATAGTCCGCAGGGACTCGATCTGACACCGTGAAGGTGACAGCAAACAGTCCGCAACTATAAAATCTGATAGGATGAGAATCATCTCCTCCGCAAGAGGACCGGGAAAGGAAAGCTCACGACGGTGATAGAAAAATCCAAAAGCATTCCTTGAAACGTGGTGATTCCATTATTCCCTACGTCGAGAAGGAAACTCGGACGGAAGCTGCCCTGCCCCACCAATGCTCACGGATCACGATAGAAATAATATGAATAGAAATAAATAGAAATAACAGAAATGGAAATAAATAGAAATAATAGAAATAGAAATAAATAGAAATAATAGAAATTAATAGAAATAACAGAAATAGAATATAAATAGAAATAAAAATAGAAATTAATAGAAATAACAGAAATAGAAATAATATAAATAGAAATAAATAGAAATAACAGAAATAGAAATAAATAGAAATAATAGAAATGGAAATAAATAGAAATAGAAATAAATAGAAATAACAGAAATAGAAATAAATAGAAATAACAGAAATAGAAATAAATAGAAATAATAGAAATAGAAATAAATAGAAATAACAGAAATAGAAATAAATAGAAATAACAGAAATAGAAATAAATAGAAATAATAGAAATTAATAGAAATAACAGAAATAGAAATAAATAGAAATAATAGGAATTAATAGAAATAACAGAAATAGAAATAACAGAAATAGAAATAAATAAAATTAATATAAATAGAAATAGAAATAACAGAAATAGAAATAACAGAAATAGAAATAAATAGAAATAATAGAAATTAATAGAAATAACAGAAATAGAAATAATAGAAATAGAAATAAATAGAAATAATAGAAATAGAAATAAATAGAAATAACAGAAATAGAAATAAATAGAAATAACAGAAATAGAAATAGAAATAGAAATAAATAGAAATAGAAATAACGCCTTTATGTAGTATGCAACTGTAAAAGCCCAAGGTCTGTCATATGTAAAAATAAGAAAATGTATTATTTACAGTAAAAAAAACCTAACGCTTTTGGAAAATGTGCTCGGTGCTGGTCCCCTCGGTGTCCGATCCCCTCTGAGCTAGGCGCTGTCCTTCACGAAGGAACACGAAGCATGCAGAAGGGGACGTCACCCCTGCCGATGCGCCTGGAGTCTCCTCCGGTCTCCTTCCTGCGACACAGAGGGAGCGGGGTCGTGCTCGGGCCTCGAACCGTCCTCACCTCTGGGCCGTGCGTGCCGCTGTCCTCGGAGGTCGCGTCTGTGCAACGCATCCCTTCTCCCCCAGGGTCCGAGACCCCCCTCCTCCTGGGGAGCTCACCCCCCTGCGCTGACACGATGCGGTCCTTGCGTCAGCCGGAAAGCCCCGGACTGTGTGGCCACCCCGCTGGCCTCTCTGCCCACCACCTCGCTCTGCTGCTGCTCCTTCTGCGTCGGGGCTGCCGTCGATCGCATCCGCAGAAGAGGGAAAACCTCCACACGGACGGGGACTGGATGGATCAGAATCCAGGTCGATGCCATCCACAGACGCGACAGATACTTCTCCCACTGATTAAGCCCGGAAGCAGCCGAGGTGACCCCTAAAGTCACCCGGGCGAGGCTGGCTGTCCTTCCGAGGCGCCCCTCACGGGGGTCGGGGCGCCACGAAATGAAGCACAACGACAGAACCAGAGGGGAGAGCGGCATCCTCCAGCGGGGAAGCTACTGATCAATGCCGATGTGTCGATTCCATCATCAAGTAGACGACTTTCTGCGGCCCAGAGGCAGAAAGATGACCCGGCCGCCGGCCATTTAACCGTCCATCGGTCCCGAGAGAGGAACACTTCAATGTGGAGAAATGTGCATTTTGGGATGCTCACGAAAAATATTTTATCGTCGTTTTTAAGGTTTTTTTTTTTTTTAAATAAGTGGATGCGGGCGACAGTGACTTAACAAACAAACACAGCGAAGCAGGCGCTACGTGTCCATGCCGCCACCTCCTCCAGCCCGACTCGACGTGTTTTAAAAGAACGATCCATGGAAAACCATCCCGTCTGATCCGGAAAAGGAATCCGAAAAGATTCCTGCCCTGACGCTAACATTCAACGTCTTGAATGTTAAATAAACCACATGGACGGTGCCATCAGCCGGAAAGGAGCGAAAAGGCAGAAAGACGGGTGCGGAGAATCGAACGGGAAGGCAAAGGAGCGAAAAAACGTGATGCACCCGCGGTGCCCTGATCCGACACTCTCTTCCTCCCACGTGGGAGGATGGGTTTTGTGACCAGGACGACCGAGGAGGACGCGGTGAGCCTGGAAACGGGTGCCGGGGACACAGAAGCCACGCGGCAAAGGGCTTCTTCGGTCGCGGCGTCCCTGTTCTCGTCCTTCGGGCCGGCGTGGGAAAGCGTTTTCTGCAAAGGGTCACAGACGTAAGGACGGGATGACGTCGTGGCCACTCCGCTCTGAGCACCGTGGGCCTCGTGCATCTATCTAGGCGTCGGGGAGCAGGACGTTCTGGGCGTAGACGTCCACCAAGGGGCGCGCGTGGGGCCGTGACCACGTGCGGCCTGGCCGCATCCTTCAGAAATAACGGGGTGGCGTCCTGTCTGAGGCCTGTCTCGGTGGCTTAGGACTAGCCTCAAACGCGTCGAAACAGGGATCTGTTTATGTCGGGATTCACTCTATTTCAACAAAATGGTCCGACACATGCTGCGAAGTCACGCGAAAACTAGCAAACCCACAACCGGCAGGACAGAGAGACGCCAGAACGACGAAAGCGACTGAATCGGGACTTGCGTGACCCGACCGCCGGGCATTCACGTCTCTGCCCAAGTCGCCTTGCCCCTCCGGAGGAGGCAGTGACCAAAGCAGTGGTCGCCCACGTCTGTCTGCACGACTGTCACTCCCAGACGGCGGTCGTCTGGGGCGACAAACGCCGTCGGCTGGGGGAGGGAAAGCGCGCACAAGTAACGCGTCCCCTACAGAGCCCTCTGCGCAGAGGATGGGGAGCCCAGGGTGGGGGTGACACGACTCGAACGCTACGCGTAAAAGGCGTCCCACGCGTCCAGGCCACCTCCTGGTTCGTGACACGCCCTGGGTCACAACAGGACGCCAACACGAAGTCGCCAGGACAGTCTGCAGCCAGTTTGGGAGCAGGGTTCCACGGACACCCTCAAGGTCGCCGAGAAACAGTGGGAGAGCACCCGAGCCTCTGCGGCTTGGCCGTCAGGTCGGCCAACGTGTTGCCTGGGACCGGAGGCCTCCCCGCATGTCCTGTCCGGCACGACGCGTGGCAAGGCCAGTGTGGAGACGTCCTGAAAAGCAGCTCTGGTCTCTCCGCAGCGGGATCAGCGACAAATAAAGAAAGACGAGAAGCCACGGACCTCGAGTGGCCGCCTCGGTGCGCGGAACACGCCGCGGCGCCGCCTTTAGTGCGCGTTCGAGGGGTCTCACTCTCGGTCTCACTTTCAGGTTTTGAATCTGAGTTTTATTTTATTTTATTTTATTTCTTTTCCATCTTCTTCTACCCATTCCTGGTCGACGAGGAACGGGGGTCTTACAGGTGGAGACCCTTGGACGCGGGGTAACGAAAGGGAAGGCGGCCGCTTTCGAAACGAGCCTGGACCCAAACCCACGAGAAGGCACCGGACGCACACACTCACGTCCAGTGTGTGCCCAGAGGCCGTCGTCACAGGCTTTGTAACATGCCCCAAATTCCCAAATCGTCGCGATAAAACTGGATTTGAATACAAAATTTAAAAAAGGGACGGGGCGGGGGAGGAGGTGGAATTCTCTCCCCACTGCAGGTCGCAATTTATTTATTTATTTTTTCTATTTGATGAACCGGTGACAGGAGCAGCAGGTGGCTAGGCTTCGAGACGCCGCGAGAAGTTTTCTCTTTTTTTTCGTGCGCGTGTATTTACACTCACAGACACAGAGAGGGAGACAACGGGACTGTCCACGCCGCAGACGTCGCGTCCCGGTCACACGGCACCGCGAGCGTCTCCGGACGGGCACGGGGAGGGGGCAGCGGGCGGCCTTACCTCGCAGAAGCTCTGGCACTGCTGCTTCGACAGCTCCCGGGGTGCCCTGCACGGCTCCAGGCACTGGGACAGAGAAAGAATAAAAAGGAAAGAATAAAAGGGAAGAAGTCAGCACGGACAGGAGTCGCGGCCCGGGACCAAGAGCCCGTCGGCGGGCGGTCCTTGCTTCCCGACGCTGCTCCTCCTCCTCCTCCTCCTCCTCCTCCTCCTCCTCCTCCTCCTCCTCCTCCTCCTCCTCCTCCTCCTCCTCCTCCTCCTCCATCCACCCGCCGCCCCTTTTCACTGCACGCAATGGGCGTCTGAGCAGAACAGGCACGACAACGAGCATTTCGGGACCATTAAAAAGGCAGCGTCTCCCAGTACGTAAGCGACCAATGCCACACACACAAGGGGTGACGCGCCCTCCTGGGCCGAACAGCCTGAAGAGAAATACGGTTTCGGTAAAAAAAAAAAAAAAAAAATGCTTTTTAAAGGTGGTGGTTACGGATTCATTTCTTTTTTTTCCTCGTCAACTCTGATGTTCAGTGACTTTTCGTCGGGGCCACGCGGAGCTGTTTTTTGGATTTTTGTCCCTGTGAGGGATTGACGGAGACGGATTGTATTAAAAATAAAATATATATATATATAGACACACACACACGCTGTCGCTAACTTATGTCCTTAGCTCAGAGAATCCAGCAGGGCGAACGTCCGCCCCGTCTAGTAATTCTATTAAAACAGACAAAGTAAACCTCAACGAATCAGATCAACGCGAGACTTTCAGAAAAGAGGATAATTTTTGAATATATATATGTAATTTATTATCACATATACTGTAATCAATCAGAGATAACCGTCACATCCTAGTGTTTAATAAGAATTAATAGGGTCTGATTATTAAGAGTAATAATGCTGTTGCATAAATAATACATGTAAATATTATTATTTATTATTGTTTATAAATTATTATAAATATTATATATTTCTATATATAATCATAATACATAAAATATTTTATATAGAATATTATAGGAATAATACTGCACAAACGCTAGAGTAATAAATAAGAGATAACAGCCAGGCCTCATGGCTGAAATTAAAATATTAGTTACGTGATACGAATAGAGATTCGAGTCTCGAAATTATCCTTTAATGCAACTTTCAGTAAAAATTGTACAGGCGCACGGAGTTGAATATCGCTCATGTACGTATCGGTGCACCCCTGGCCCCGAAGAAGCTCATGATTATCTTCTCTACCCAATTTTAATTTCATGATCCGGACATTTTTTAGATCCGAAGGAGCACGCGCGGCTCAACGTCAGACGCGCACAGGATGCAGGGTGAGAACAGTGTCTCTTTCTCGTTCCACGCCAGTTTCCGTAAAAGAACCCATTGATTTCTCGTGAGAACATTTCGGATTTTATAATCGGTCGTCGCGCCTGGGATGACCCACTCATTATTGGTGACTCGAACGTTTAAAGGCTGGAGCGCACGCATCACGGATGCGCTTCCAGGACCCACGCGTGCCTGTCCCAAGTCGATGCACGCGCGCCTCTCCCAAGCAAGACAAAGGCGCGACGTCCCCGCCCCGCGTGACACGCCTCAAAGAAAACCAGGTTTCCAACGGCAACAAAAGTCTGAAAACGTGTCGCCTTGGCACACCTTCTGAGTTCTGTCCAGAGTTGCTTGCGCCTCCTCCCCGGAGCGATCCTGACTTGCTGGGAGACGTCGGCCCAGAACCCAGAAAGGGTCACGGTCGTTCGGTAAGCATGCTCGACCTCATCCCCGCCCCCCTCAAGGTCATCTGAAGCGAAGAAAGGCCTTGGATTCTGTTCAGTTGGCGAGGCGACCTACGAGGCCGCACGGCCACCCCGCAAGACCTGGGGACGTTTCACAGACACTGATAAGGCAAGTCCTCGTCCTTTCGTGCCGGACACATCCCGCAAGCATCCTGATGGCATCGTGCTCGCCTCACTCCCCAAAACGGAGAATAGGCAGCGTCCAAAGCGACACCTCAACATTGCTAACATGTTCTTTCAGGAATAAACTCTCGTAGAAAGCACCCGACGAGAATAGCCACGTGCGGACACCCGCCCGGATCTGGGTAGGAAACATCTGCCAAAGCTGCACGTCTCTACAGAGGCCTTGGCCTGGGGAAAATCACGTCAACGGGGGCCAAGAGGGAATTTTAAAAAGACAGCCGTTTTCCCTCGGACGTCAGACGTGAAGAGAATCCTGCCTGTTTCTCCCAGTAATAATGATAGATAATAATAATAATTAATAATAACTAAATACATAATAAATAATAATAATAAATAAATAATAATAAATAATAGATAAATAAATAAACAATAAATAGATAATAAATAGAAAAATAAATAAATAAATAATAAGAATAAATAAATAAACAATAAATAGATAATAAATAGAAAAATAAATAAATAAAAAAATAATAGATAGATGAATAAACAATAAATAAATAATAAATATAAATATAAATAAATAAATAATAAATAGATGAATAAACAATAAATAAATAATAAATAGAAAAATAAATAAATAATAAATAGATAAACAATAAATAAATAATAAATAAATAATAAATAATAGATAGCTAAATAAACAATAAATAAATAATAAATAGGAAAAACTAAATAAATACTAAATAGATAAATAAATAAATAAACAACAAATAAATAATAAATAGATAGATAAATAAATAAATAATAAATAAGTAGATAAATAAGCAAATAAATAAATTAATTAAAAGTTTGACCTGAAGGACCTCCCCAAATTTCTTTTCCACGAGAGAGGGGAATATGAGAGAAATCCTACAAGAGACAACTGCTTTGGAATTTATTATAAATCGGAAATTGTTAGTGTCGTGACCCCCCCCACACACACACACACACAGTGATCAACGTTAATATTTCAGCAAGGCTTTCAGGCGTTCAGGACTGAGGACAATCGACTATTTTAAATTGTTTCTCCCTAAAGTACCGCGTCAAGTCCAATAAAGGAAAAACATCAAATTTCAGAGAAAATTTTAAAAAAACAGGTTGAGAGAGCGTACCGTGTAGACCACCCTTTGGAACACAGAGACCAATTATTATTTTTTTTTTACCCAATCTGGAAAGCTGCACGTGTCATAGAGGTCATAATTCTACATTCAATTTGCATTTTAGGGTACGTAGGGAAGTAAAACGCGTTCTGACGGTATTCCCCTAGGACGTGTGAGACACGTGAGCACTGAGACTTTGCGACTGTCACTGGGCTCTCTAGAGCTTGGCAAACACCTGTCGGAAAAAATGCAGCGATAAACTTAAGGTGTTTTGTGATAACCGGGGTTTGTCACTGTCAAACGCTTGCAGGATAAATCCAAGCATCCGTGAGAGTGAGCAGGGTCGAAGGTCACGGACAGCTGAGAGTGAGTGGCAGGACGCGTGGGCAGCCGGACGGAGAGCTCACCCAGTGTCCAGGGCCAGAACCGCCGTTCACCGCGCCATCTGCTCATCGCCTGGAACTGCCTGGCGCGCAGAAAGGTGACAGAGACGCCGGCCGTTCGACCCTTTCCGACTTTCATCCCAGAACACCGTACAGGCCTCTCTTAGGCATAGTTGATTCGCGGCGTGAGATACTAGAGAAGTCCCTGGACCTGCTCCGAGTCGGTGGTCCTGAATGGCAGCGACGTGTGGCCCTCGCAGGGGAGACGTGGCGATACCTGGGGGCACTGGCTTCTGGTGGGTGGAGGTCGTGGATGCAGCTTTCACATCCCACAACGCACAGGATGGTCCCCCATGGGATAAAAACAAAACGGTCTGCAAACATGGACAGCCCCGAGGTGGAGGATGTGGGGACAAAACACGACAGGCGTGCCGTGCATCGGTCCATATGACAGAGTTGACCTGGATGAACGACGTCCCCAGGACAGGCGAGTGCAAGGCTAGTCACAGTGTGACGTCTCCTCACGGGATAATCCTATTTGTTTAGGCCGCTTTCGTCCCTCTAAGACACGGGGCGGCTCTGATGACCGTCACACGGAGCCCGAAGTGTATGGCCCGACGTTCGAAACCCCCGGTCAACCCGCAGCTCCTTCCCCTTCTCTTCTTCCGTAAACAGAACCTGCTGTGTGTTTCTCCACCCAGATCTGCTAGCTCCTTCTTCAAACCACCTATTTATTGTTTTTACCTTTTTAAAAAAATTCCGATTCACCCCCAAACTGCGGAAAGCAGTGTCTGTGTCCTCCCTGCACCCCACGAGCACACCCGTCCACGCAGGCGACACCCGGCTGGTGCACCGATGGCAGAACAGAAGGGGGAGGCCACGGCTGGGTTCGTTGGGGTCCGTGGCTGCACCTGCGCCTGGACACCAGCCGTTCGGTGGCCCTGTCCAGCGGACAGGACGTACGAATGGGGGTACGGAGAGAGAGAGAGACACGACAACGGGCTTCCACGGTCGCAGGTTTCCGATACGGTGAGGAAGCACCCGTGATTCGGGCGGCGTGTGGGCTGCTGCTCCGGGTGCGACCCTCGAGGCCGAGCTGGAAAGGCCAGGAGGGGGCAGGCCACTCAGGTAAGCTACCCAGAGCAGGTGCTTCAGCAACTCCGATTCCTTGCCACGTCTGCACGACCAACGAGGACAATGTATCTTAGTTATTTCCTACGTCCCTGACAGCCACACTTTTATTTCTTTCAATTGAAGAGGAAAAGAAGATTTCTTTCCGTCCCCGTCTCCCAGGCATGTTCCGATCAGCGCTCCAACGGGCCGACGTTTTGGCCAGAATTGCACGGCCACGGGGGGGTGGGGTGGGGTCGCAGTATCCTCGTCGGGGTGGGTGGGAGGTGGGGTCGGAATTTAAAAATCGAAACCCGCGTTTCGGGGGACGCGCCGGGCGCTGTCCCAACACTCTTTGCGGGTGGATGACACAACGTGAACTGATGGCTTACGTTTCATTTTCGTCTGGATTATCGCCTGGATGTGAAGAATAAGCTTCGGGTTCCACCGAATAAATGAATGAATGAATGAATGAATGAATGAATGAATGAATAAATATATAAATAAAATAAATGAATGAATGAATGAATAAATAAATAAATAAAATGAATGAATGAATGAATAAGCGCATAAATAAATAAATAAATAAATGCTGACTGGATGAATGAATAAATATATAAATATATAAATAAAATAAATAAATACGTAAACACATAAATAAATGAATGAATGAATGAACGAATAAACATATAAATAAAATAAATAAATGAATAAATAAATAAATTAACATATAAATAAAATAAATAAATGAATAAATAAATATATATATAAATAAAATAAATTAATGAATAAATAAATAAATAAAATATATAAATGAATAAATAAATAAATAAAAACATATACATGAATAAATAAATAAATAAATAGATGAATAAATAAATAAATATATAAACACATAAATAAAATAAATTAATGAATAAATAAATAAATAATAGATAAATAGATGGATAAATATGTAAATAAAATAAATAAATGAATAAATAAATAAACAAACACATAAATAAATAAATAAAAATATATAAATGAATAAATAAATAAATAAAAATGTATAGATGAATAAATAAATACATAAATAGATGAATAAATAAATATATAAATATATAAATAGAATAAATTAATGAATAAATAAATAAAAATAAATAAATAGATGAATAAATATATAAATAAAATAAATAAATGAATAAATAAATAAATAAACAAACACATAAATAAATAAATAAATTGATGGATTAATACATTGATACATTAATAAATAAATTAAATAAAACAAAAAACATTTTTCATTCCATACACGTGTCTATCCACAGAGAGGCCAGCAACAGGAACTTCTAACCACCAGTCCCGCTTTCTGATTTAACGGCAGCAGGTTTTTCTGGGAGCAACTGTGTTTTTTTTTTAGATGAAAGTGTTTCTTTTTTCTTTTTGACTCGATGTGTTTTCTAAGCTACGCACGCCCTGCCGCCTGGAGAAACGCTCGTGGACTCGCTCCAGCTCTGAAGGGGTGGGGAGACCGTGACCGTTCGGTGTGCGGGGAGGCCCGCTGTGTCTTGCCACCAGGATGAAATCTTTCCGGCAGACAGCCTGCCCGCGTACGGTCCGACGGTCCCTGGGGCCTGCACCACAAGAGGAATGGCAGGCGGCGGCGACACAAGCGTCTCGCACCTCAGAGGGGTCCTGTGCCTCTGAAGCCACTCTCTCTGGAACCTCCAAAGGACAAGGACGCCCCCCGCCACGAGGCGTCGTCAAGAAATCGTTCGACCCCGAGAGAAAGGGAACTCGGACATGCAGGCCTCTTTGGAAGTGTTTAGGGACAGACACACACACAAAGCAATTAAAATGGGGGAAAAAACAAAAAAAAGAACGAATCTGGGGAGTCATCTTCAGAAATCCATGTGCCCGAGGTCATTTTCTCACGCAAACTGTGCCACTGTGCCTGCCAGGGCGTGGCCTGGAACAGGTGCACCGCGGAAACCTGTGTCCCCGCAGACCGAACGGACACGCTTTCGGAGCATCCGTACCCTCTGCGATGGCGTGTTCACCCCGACGTTTCGAGGAACACTCCCAGAGTTCCTTCTCGAACGTCAAAAATGATAACGACGAGGAGAAGGTGACCAGGGCGCAGTGGAGGAACCGGAACTACGGAGCCGCGTGTCCGGGAATGGGCCAGGCCCCGTCGTGTGGCCTTGAGCCTCCAGGGGCGACACCGCCTCCCGGAGCAGTGTTCCCGTCTCCCCCCACCAGAAACAAGCAGGGCCACGAGGAAGCGGGACCTGAGCTCAGAACGAGGTGCCCCCTGCAAAGCGACGAGCTTGGCCTCTGGTCTAGGAATAATCAACGACGTTCGAGGAAAAGGAAGGCCGAGGCCCCGGGGCCCGACGAGAGAGCAGACCGTGGAGGAGACGCCCCGGCCAAAGGCGACGCGCGATGCTGGACCCGATCCCGGAGGACCAGACGGGTCCACACCGTGAAGGACGACATCGGCACAACGACCGCAATCTCAAGAGAGGACGTGACAGTCAGTGCCTCGTCGGTGTCAGGTCGCCCGGATTTGACAATTCCACGGGCAGGGGTGCACGCTGGAACGTTTCGGGGTGGGCAGTCATGATGAACAGGCAGCTTATGTTTAAATAGGGGGAAGTACAACATTCATAATTATACAAGAATTAAGTAAAATGTAATAATAATTGCGTGAGTGTGTGTAACGTGTGCTTATGACTGTTTCGTTACGTTATATTGTTTCAGCTTTCGTATATTTCCCATCGCGTTATTGTGTTATATTATTAATTGTTACAGTTACAACCTATATAAGTATATATGGAATCTATATATAATCTTATAGATAATCTATATAAGCATATATATAATCTATAGATAATCTATATATAATCTATAGATAATCTTATGTATAATCTATATAAGCATATATATATATAATCTATAGATAATCTATAGATAATCTTATATATAATCTATGTATAATCTATATATAATCTATAGATAATCTTATAGATAATCTATAATCTATATATAATCTATATATAATCTATAAATAATCTTATATATAATCTATATATAATCTACAATCTATAGACAATTTTATAGATAATCTGTATAAGCATATATAGATAATCTATAGATAATCTTATATATAATCTATGTATAATCTATATATAATCTATAGATAATCTTATAGATAATCTATAGATAATCTTATATATAATCTATGTATAATCTATATATAATCTATAGATAATCTTATAGATAATCTATATAAGCATATATATAATCTATAGATAATCTATATATAATCTATAGATAATATAGATAATCTTATATATAATCTATATATAATCTATATATAATCTATAATCTATAGATAATCTTATATATAATCTATAGATAATCTATAGATAATCATATAGATAATCATATAAATAATCTATATATAATTTATATATAATCTTATAGATAATCTATATAAGCATATATATAATCTATACATAATCTATATATAAGCTATAGATAATCTTATATATAATCTATAGATAATCTATATATAATCTATATACAATCTATAGATAATCTTATATATAATCTATAATCTATAGACAATTTTATAGATAACCTGTATAAGCATATATATATAATCTATAGATAATCTATAGATAATCTTATATATAATCTACGTATAATCTATAGATAATCTATAGATAATCTATAGATAATCTATAGATAATCTATAGATAATCTTATATATAATCTATAGATAATCTATAGATAATGTATAGATAATCTTATAGATAATCTATATAAGCGTATATAGATCATATAAAGAGACGAGAGAAAGACAGGGAAAGCAAGCATGTGGCAAAGCAACCCTGGCCCGCACCAAGGAGGTTCACAATTGGGGATTTGGGGTCAGCGCGCAGAATCGAGGGCCCAGACGGGACACGCCACCTCTGCGCGGCCATGCCCCGTCGTGTGCGCTGTCCCTGGCTGTTTCCGTGGTGAGTGGGCAACTGTCTTTAGGGCCAGGAGGGCCAAAGAAATACGCGCGAGGCCCGGGCAGGCTGATTTTTTTTTTTTAAAAAGGGCATAAAGGTGGTCTCTGTGCTCTTCGCTTTTCTGGAAAGCTTGAAACCAAGTTAAAAAATTCAAAAATATATCGCCTCCCAGTTCCGTAAAGCCTGGAAGACCCCACATTTCCTTCGGCGGGCATTAGGAAACCGCTACTGTGGGCACCGAAACGTTTTTTACAAATCGAGGAAGCGGCTACGGGCGGGCCTAGAGGAAGGCGTGGAGGTTTAGGGTCGCCTGCTCCGGATTGGAAACCGCACCCAGGGCGGATGACATGTGTCCGACCCTTCCCAGAACGGCTTCGCGAGAACGCTCCAGGCTCTGCGAAGCTGGATCTAACCGGTTCTCGAAAGCAGGTGGTTTCCCCCCACAGCCCCGGGAGCTCCACGGGTCAGGGGCCGACGCAGCCATCCCGGGGGTCCCAGGCGAGGGCCACCGTCCTGGTTTCCCATTATAAACCACGGGAAACGAGCTCGCTCGGCCCTGTGGTCGCAGCACGGGGTCCAGGAGGCCTCGTGGACGGTCAGCCTCCGGCACGTCGGGGTGGGGGAGGCTTAACCCTGAGGTCACGGTCCCGAGGTGCCTCGGTCAGCTGTCCGTCCCATCCCCGGAGCCACCTCGGGATGCTTAGTGAGGGGCCCGCGTCCCTTCAAGATGCCACTCGTTTCCGAAGCACCTAGGCCCCGCTGTCGAACTCCGTCCCGCGGATGTTCCTAGAGGGGCGGTGCATTTGTCTTCAGGGCCACCGCCTGCCACCAAGCGCGAGGTGACGGGTGGGCGTGGAGAGGGGACCCCTGCACCGCCGAACCGGCCCAGGCTGTAGACCCCGCTTCCCCGACTCTCTGTCCATCACGTCGGGGGGATGAGGGAAGACCGCATCCCTGTCGGGCCTCGCGCCCTGAAGTGTGACTGGAAAGCCGTCAACGGCAGCCGCGAGGATGCACCCCAACCGAGACGGACAGGGGAAGAGCTCCGGGAGGGACCCCAGTGGGCCGGGGCTGCAACCCTCCTCAGCAGGAAGCGGATATGGGAGGACAGACCTCCCGCCCCGCAGCGTCCGCACTGATCACGACGGGTCCTGGGAAAGGGATAAGCAGGAAAGTTACGGGGTTGGGGTTGGGGTTGGCCTACAAAACGCTGAGGTCGTCCTATTCTAGGAAGGGTCTGCCCCCTAGGAAGCAAGCCCGATTTCGGGGGCGAAAAGCACCTTCCACAAAGAAACCAGCCGGCGGAGAAGCAGGTGCCCGTCACTCGCCCCTGCGCAGGGAAGACCCCAACGGCCTTCAACGCGCCTGAGCCTCGTTGCACCATCATCCTCATATGATGACGCATGTGCCCGGAAGATCATAACAGGCTCAATTCTGGGGAAAAACACGCGCAGAACGCGAACGACGCGCCGCGGAGTGTCGTCCCTCCCAGGTGTCCGTCGAGGAAGCCCGGGCCTCCGAGCAAAGCGACCAGCCACGGCGAATGGGACGAAACCCTTAAAGGTTTTGGGGGCCTTTGAGCCACCGTGCTGTCGCTCTGCCCCCTTCCACGACTGGAAGGGGACTGTCGCTCCACCCTTTCTTCCAAAAAAAGCCGTTCTTCTCTGCTGAGCTTCGGCGTCTTGCTCACCGAGGGCCTGGACCACACCCCGAGAGGGAACCCCGCTCTCCTGGAACAGCCCTTTACTGAGAAATGGGAGATGCATGTGTCTCCGGATCCACAGGCCACTCGGGGACCGCGTCAGGGAAACTTCCAGGCACACGGAGATGGGGTCAAGGCTGGGGGCGCGCCCAGAAGCTCCGAGGGCGAGAAGCGACCACGTGGGAATCAGGACCGACGGGGACGCTGTTACGGGAGAAACCTAAGTCCCCTTCGCCCAACACAGGTGACCCCGTTTCTCCAAATCCCCCACGCCACCTGTGGCCGCGACCCTTGAACCCAACGGCCGTGAGGACACGCCCCCAGCACGGGGCAGACGTGTGGGGGGCGCTCGCGACGTACGTCGATGCACGTGGTGGCCGCCTCCTCCCACGCTGCGGACCTCGGAAACAGTCTCGCTCCCGCAGGACGTTTTGGTAGAAATTTCGGGTAAAGCCGGGCCACCTCCCCGCGTCGCTCTGGGCAGCTCAGAGTAACTTAGGACGGCCACAGTGTCAGGGGCCAAGGCCACGCAGAACGGAAAGTCCAGGCTGTTGATTTCCCATGTGTCATGACTTTCCAGGTGACCGTGACCTAAAACCCCGCGAACCCACGGAATCACGCGGCGGGGACACCCCACCAGGACGCTGCTGGGGGACGGCAACGTGGCCACATCCCCAAGGGCCACCTGCCTTGGCTCCCCCCCTCATCCCCCCCGATGGCACCGATGTCCTTCCATCAGCTGAGGGCGGTTCCCCTTCTCTCGCTTTAGGATCCTAGAACCGTCTCCGTGTGTGCAAACACGATTCCTCCCCAATCGATCCACGTCGAACAGGGAACGCGTGGGCCACAGATGCAGAGAACCCGCAGCGGAGCGACCCCCCAGAGCGGCACCCTCCGCACGAGGGAGGGAGGGAGGGGGTGCACGAAGTACCTTGTAGGGGCTCGAGACGGGGCCCGTGAGGCAAGAATGCTCTCGCTCTGATTGATTGATTGATTGATTGATTGATTGATTCTGGAAATCGGTTGCCAGGTGCTGTTCCTTAAGGAGCAAAACCTACATCCGTGATGCCGCAGGCACACGAGTAAGTGCCCCACGGCCTCCTGCAGCCCGTCCCCGCCTCGAGGACAGCAAAACGCCCCCCTCCTGGGGAGTCTGACGACGACCACCGTCAAAGGGGTGGGGGGGAAAGGCCGCTCTGGGAGCCGGCGGTGGCTTTGTCTTCCCTCCGGCTCCCCCTTCCCTCCCGGCACCCCTGCCGTCATCCCGCATGGCTGAGCCGCCAGCGGCAAGGCCTTTCACTCCGGATTTCACGGCCCAATGAAAGGCAGGGGCTGCTTTCCCGGGGACCTCAAAGGCCTCCTTTGTGGGCCCCGTTGCGGGTCAGGGGGACGCCCGGCGCTTTGGCAGCCGGCATCTGTCGGCCTGCACGCCGCGGGGTCCGACTGCAGGAAGGGACAGGAAGGGCCGCGCGCGGGGACAGCCCGCTCCGGAAAGCCTCTTCGGAGGGGCCAGCTCCCCCCCGCCTGCCACTTGGCAGACATCGGGGCGCGCAGAGGGGCTGCCGGGGCCTGACAGCGTCAGCAAATCAATTGTCGGGGTCGGAGCGGCGCGGACTCCTCCTCGGCCCGGGGTGCTGAGTCCCCCGTTGTTGCCCCCGGTGGCAACGTGAGACGACCGTGGCCGTGCGGGCTCGTAAAGACCTCATTCCTGCGACCCGAAGGCCGGCTCCGTGGGGAAAGGCTCTGCAGGACCAGATCCAGCGTGCCCGTTTGTTTCTGTCCGCGCTCGCTGCGCGGTGTCTGCGCCAGAAAGGGGCCGGCGGCAGACGCAGGCCCGAGACACCCAAATCGTGGACGGGGACCCCCCAAAACCGGTCGATCGGAAGCCGTGCGGGCCTGCTCACGTGGACTGGGACGGGCTCCGCGATGCTTTCTCGTGCTGACACCCGGGACCTAGAAAATGGCCTCAGGGTCCGGGATGTCGCGAGGGGGAAAGCAACAAACATACGATGCCATGTGACTCCAAAGAACCTGGAGGATGAGCCACACGCTTGGCCACATCCAAGTCGCTAACGCCTAAGTGGCCCAGAGGGCGCGGCCTGGGAACCGTGACCGCGGGACAGTCTTCTAACCGGTCCCATTTAGCAAAGCGACGTTGTCATCCCCACACCCCTGTGCTGGAATCTCACCTCGCACAAGGGCTCCATTTCTAAACGCGCGGTCCCCGCGGTGCCATTCGGGGCTCCGGCCTTGGCGGGGAGACGCGCCGGGAGGCCGGAGGGGGGTCCCTGGGAAGCCGTGGTGGGCCCCGTCCGTGGCTGTCCCGCAGCGACAAAGGGCAGCACCTGCGTGACCCAGGAGGGTGAGCCCACGGGCTTTCCGCAGGCGCGGGCGACGCGGGGCCTGGCTCCATCCGCACCTGCCGGCCGGCCGTCTGCGACATCGACCGCTCGTGAGTGGACACTCCGAGTCCCAGCTCGAGGCCTTCGGAGCTGCCCGGGAGCTGAGTCCCCATCACTGGCCTTGCCTACCGAGCGGAGCTCAGAAACGAGAGGCGTAAACGTGACGAGGAAGGAAGGCATCCTCGGGCATCTCGCGGGCTTAGGGACTTCGGAGACCACCTTGGGGTTCTGCTGCCCCCTGACTTCGTATTTCTCAGCAAGGGCATAAGCGCGAACCCCAACGCCCACAGCCCTGGAAGGCACTTGTCACCCTGGGGGGACGGCCCCAGAACCGTGGCTTCCGGGGATGGATAAACCCTTTATGGGGGGCGCTGCGTACTGTGCTGTCGGGTGTTAGCAGCCGCCTTGCCCTCCACCCACTAAATGCCAAGAGCACCTCCACCTCCATTTGTGAAAACCCCAAATGTCTCAAGACAGTGCCAGGGTCCCCTAGGAGTGGGGTGGGCAAGGCGGACGTGGCTCCTCCCGCTGTGTGACCCAGTGGGATGGAGTAAGAGAGAATGAATAAAGGAGCTTAAAACCGTCCCCGCCTCCTGATCCTGGATCAGGACCCCCCTCTGCACAATACGGATTTCTAAATAATATAATCCCGGCCCAAAATTCTGACGTGAAGCCAACAGGAGTCGGTTAGAATAGAAGGAATTCTGTAGGGTCGTGCGCAGCCTAACGAGGGGCCACGTTCCCTGGGTGAATCCATGGCTGTGCGCCCCTCGCGGCGGGCCCCTCCACCCACCGAGGTGCCGAGCCCACCCCTCGCCCAGGCTACACGGCGCGGCCTCCTGCTCCGAGGCTGCGGGCCCGCGCCGCGTGCCACGTCCCCGTGCGAAACGGCCCGAGACGGAATCAAGGAAAAGGCAATGAGGCGATGGAGAGACGCGGGAAACACGAGACGCGTGCGGCGGCTGCCGGTGTCGCTCGTTCATCGCACAGGCCTGAACGGGGCTCGGACACCCGTCGGCGGATGCACCTGCCACGTGCCTGCCACAGGGAGGACGGGGTGGGAACGGCGGGAAAAGGAGTCCAACCCGAACAGAACTTAGTTTATCAACGAAAAACGTTTCCAAGCCCCTGAGAGAAAACTTACTAACGCCCCCTGCCAATGAATCGTCCTGCGGATTCGCATGCAAATGCGCGCGGGGTGGCTTGGACCCGCACTGACACCGGGAAGAAAGCGCACAGTGTCCCCAGACCGGACCAGAGACAGGGACGGGGAAGGAAAGGCCGGCCTGAGGACACTGAGCCCCCCGGGCCTGAGGACACTGAGCCCCCCCGGGCCTGAGGACACTGAGCCCCCCGGGCCTGAGGACACTGAGCCCCCTAAGCCTGAGGACACTGAGCCCCCCGGGCCTGAGGACACTGAGCCCCCCGGGCCTGAGGACACTGAGCCCCCCTGGGGCCTGAGGACACTGAGCCCCCCGGGCCTGAGGACACTGAGCCCCCGGGCCTGAGGACACTGAGCCCCCCGGGCCTCACACCCTGGGAACCCCGGTGCCGCAGAGAGCGGGGAGCCTCACCGAGGACTGGGGGGACAGCCCCCCGACTCTCAAACCACAAAACGTGTGCCCTGCCCAGAATCACGGGGCCTTCCCCACGCCCTCTGCCTCCGACACTCCTGCGTGCGTGGAAGGGACGGGTCGGCTTCTGGCCTTGGAGAACCGGGCGGAAAACGCTCCATAAAAGTCACCAGGGGTCGGCCGAGTCGTAGAACTGTCACCTCCGTGACAAAATAAATAAATGGATGGATGGATGGATGGATGGATAAATAAATAAATAAATGAATGAATAGATAGATAAATAAATGAATGAATGAATGAATAAATAAATGGATAAATAAATAAATGAATGAATGAATGGATAGATAAATGAATGAATGAATGGATGAATGAATGAATGAATGAATGAATGGATAAATAAATAAATAACTGTTTGAGGGAGAATTACAGAAAATTATTTGGGGGGACCATCACCTCATCCGATAGGGATCAAGTCATCAGATTTGCTTTTGTCTGATTTAGCGTCGGGGTGTCTCCGAGGAATGGGCCTCGGATTCGCGAACGTTCCCGTGGGTGCGCCAGAAACCACGCCGAACGATCCTAGATGAAGAAACAGCTCCCCACATGGAGGTGTCTTCGCTGGCTTCCTCGAGGACACGAAAGAAAACGAGCCCCCCGCCTTCCCCCTCGCTGCCTCTGGGTGCCTGCTCCCGGGCAAATGCGTGAGACCTTTACCCGTCGACCTTCTGCAGAGTACCCACTCTTTCCTCAAACTTCCTCCCCCGACCCCCGACCCCCGACCCCGCACCTGACGTCATGTTCCCCGTTGCTTTCCTGGCCGAAGGCCATCCTCGAACTCGCCCCTCGCGTTGCTCTTACAGGCCCGCGCATCAGAAGGCAACGCCATGAGGACTCGGCCTGGGTCCACTTTTCACTCTCGTCTGATCTCAGTCTCTGGCACATAGTAGGTGTTCGGTGAACATTCAGTGAAGAAGGAGCTGGCGTAACACACCCAGGGGCACGGGCGTGAGGCTGCGATCTCTGTTTTCCACTGAGAGGTGCTGGGGACGCGGCGGCGACCGAAATAGGAACGACGCGAACCCTCAGGGAGTTTTCCAGCGAATTCCCTTGGCCCGCACCCCGAAGGGGGTGAAATGCGCGTGGCTTTTCCCTCCCGGTTCAGCCTCAGAGCGTTCTCTGCCTTAAACTTCCAATTCTGAGCCTTCCAGGCCCCGGCCAGAGGGGACGGGTCCTCTGCCCAGTGCCCACGCCCAAGGCCTGACCTGGGGTCCTGTGCCCCGCCCCCCGCGGGTGCATGAGGAGGTGCGAGGGAGACTATTGGCGCTGGGCTCCGGGACGAGCAAACCATCTCTACGTGCAAAGGGCTTTCGAGATCACTAAACCCAAACCTCCTCCCACGAGAGGATGAATCCGCCCTCGACGACGAGGACGGAGAACCCCGTCCGTGAGGAACCGAACTGCAGCCTCGCCGAAAGCCTCTCTCTGCATCGCCCTCACCCCCAAGAGACACTTCTCCCAGCGACAAAACGCGTTTCGGACCCTTTGCTAAACACTCGACCGGATGGGGACGTCGAAAACAGCCCTTTTTTCTGCAAACAGACACGTCTTTCCATTCCCCGTTTCTTGCTTTTTGCCTCCGTTTAACCCGCCTCGCGCAGAAACGGCGGCAGATGCTTAAGGATTAAACGTCCACAGGCTTTTGACACACGTCCCACAGCCAGCGGGACCCAGGACCCGCGCTCTGACCTCTAGCCGGCGACAGCATCTCCCACCACGGGGCCGGCGACAGCATCTCCCACCTGCTTCACCTTCTAGAACAGTCTCTCAGCTCCGTGAAGTCGGGGACAGCGTGCGTCATTCCCAGCGAGAGGCCCGAGCGGGCTGGCACCTGCTTTCCTCCGGCCCGTCCTCATCTGACCACGACTTCTCATTTTAAAACGCTTCGGGGCAGGAAAAAAAAAAACCCCAAAGAGGAATGGGATTTTCCCGGCTTGGGGCAGCGAGCGTCGGTGTCCAGAGGAAGGTTTTCCTGGGCGCGCACGCCCGCCCGTCGACGTGCTGCTTGCTCTGTGGTTACTGTCAGGCCCCGGGCCGGTGGCGTCGGATTCCAGCAGGGTCAGGATGTCCCCCGAAACCCCAGAGCCTCGCCCTCTGGCCCTTCAAGAGAGGAGGCTGGAGAAAACACGTCCTTGCGTCACCGAGGCGGGTGCTGGCACCTGCGCGTGTCGGATCTAGCCGCCGTGGTCGGGGAGGACACTGGCTGACGCCCTGCCGTGAAACGAGCGCCCCGTGGGCTCAGCAGGTGACACCCCTTTCTCTGTCCCTCGTATCATCAATACAATAGGGACAGACGCATACCTCCCTGGCGCGCCCCATGTCGCCGAAGGCACCCCATTTCGCGGTCCCCCTTTAGGATGAGCTGGCCACCCCGCTTCACTCGCCTGCTGGCAACCTTGACCACCCCAAACCCTCGGAGCGGCCTTTGAATCCCCCTCATCGAAGCTGCTCAGCTTTGCACCTGGAGGCTCGACAGCCCCTCCTCGAAGGAGACACTTTGGGGGACAGACATCTCCACGGACCCTCCGATGACACCAGCTGGTGGCTGCCTCTCTCTTAGGCTCTCGCTTTGCAGGTGCAAAAGGCCCCCGGCGCCAGGCCGCACGGTGCGGGGGAAACGACGACGCACGAACCGTAACCCACGGGCCTCGCCGAGGGCAGGCTGTGCCTCACGCTTCCCTTGCTCCCGGGAAAAAGAGGGCGTCACAGAAGGAAGGTCCCCGATGCATGTTTCCCGAGAGAAAAGGGACCCCGAGGGCCCACAGGGTGAGGTTCGAGCCCGCGCAGGCCGGCCGGCTGACCCGCCGGGGACGGGGACCGCACGGCACCCCAAGGGCGACGGATGATACGTCACGGGCCGTCGCTGACAGCAACGCGCCCATCAGCAGGTGGGCCCCTGGGAGGCCCCGGGCGGACGTATGACACGTCTCCGGGCGCCATCGCCACGTCCCACGGCCCGGGTGGCTTGGAAAATAAATAAGCGATTACTTCTCCCCGTCCTGGAGGTTGACATCCGAGATGCAGGTGTGCGCAGGGCTGGTCCCCCGCCCTGGGGCCTCTCTCCTGGGCGTGTGCACGTCGTGTCCTCTGTGTGTCCTTATGTGGTCACCCCCTTTGTATGCATCTGTGTCCTCATCCCCTCTTCTTATAAGGACATGGCCCTGTGGGGTCAGGACCTCACGGCACCTCAGTCACCTCTGGGAAGACCCCCTTTTCCTAATCCAGCCCCATTCCCACATAGTGGGGATTAGAACTGCCACATGGGATTTTTTTTTGGGGGGGGGGGACGGGGGACACTACTCAGCTCCTGACAACGGACTTTCCTTGGAAACGCTTCTGCTTATTTCATGTTAACTACCCCGGAGCAGCCATAAGGGGTTCAAAGCCTTCCAAGGACATGGGGCAGGCTGCAGGGGGCATGAATGACAGGCTGAGCCCAGGAAAACCCACGAAGGAGAAGCACGAAGGACAGGCCGACCGCCCCCGGTGAGCCGCACGGCCCCGATGTGCGCCTTTATCTCCTAATTTTACACTCAGGACAGTTGTCCCCAAAGCATAAACCCCCAAACCCCCACGCCCAGCCTTGCCCCTAAAGCGGGGTTGACAGAGGTCGGTGCTGCTAACGGCCACGCAGTCGAAATCGGATTAAGATTAATAAAAAGCGTGGCGGGGCATTAAAAATAAAATAAAATAAAATGCTCGCTGGGTTCAAACATATGCACGGTGCCCGGATACTGCGTAAGGGACGAGCTCAACGGCCGTAAAGAGAGACGGGGACGAGGGCTGGGAGTGCCACCTGCCCACGGGGGGCCGCGGGGGCCTGCGCACTGGAAGAGGCCACGCCGGAGACAGACGAGCCGAAGGCGGTCATCACGAGGGGTTTCTCCACGCCCGCGGGCCATTTCGGAGGCAATTTCCCAGCCCACGTGCTGCTTATCTAGAGACAGGCTGTGATTTTTTATTATTTTTTATTTTTTTTTATGTAGTTTTTGGTGTTCTCCCCCCCGGGCAACAATTTCTGATGAAAACCTGGTTCGGCTCCTTTATCTTCCATTTTCCGCCTCCCCCCCCCCCACGAGGTCAATCAGAAAGCATCAGGCCCGGCGGGCAACGCACACGCGAATCGATAATAAAGCTCTTTTCTAAGGAAAAATAAATGCAAATAAATAAATAAATAAATAGATAGATAGATAGATAAATAGATAAATAGATAAATAAATAGATAGATAAATAAATAGATAGATAAATAAATAGATAAATAGATAAATAAATAAATAGATAGATAGATAAGTAGATAGATAAATAGATAAATAAATAAATAAATAGATAAATAAATAAATAGATAAATAAATAAATAGATAAATAAATAAATAAATAGGTTGCAGGAGGAAAGGAGGAGCTGGTTCTTGCCGGCGTTGGCCCGACACAGGGCCGCGCCGGAGAGGCGGGCCCAGCACGCGCGAGCGCCTCGGCGGCCACCGACAGGAGGTCCTACCGTCCCCCAGGCAGCTCCCTGATCGTAAAAAAATATATATATATTTATTGGGAAGAAAATGCTGCCAAATGTTTTTATTTTTATTTATTTATTTATTTTTTTAATTAAAACAAATTCACTCTGCATCGAGCGGGGGATGCGCCTCAGGAGAGGCGTCGGGGCTGCGGAGTGACCGGAATTCGCAGGGAAACTCCCACGATCGGGGACCGCCAGGTGCCACAGGGGCACGTCATCGTCGGGGACATTTCCCTCCCCCTCACCGGGTACGTTCCCTGCATATTTTGGAATGGGCGTGGGTCGCCTGGACCTGAAACCGCATTTTTTTTTTAGACTCCGTGACGCTCCAAATGATCCCATTATTTCTTTCCTCCCCGCGACCGCGCAGCAGGGACCTGGCGCCTTCGGGGGCTGAGGCGGCGGGGACCCCGATTCGCGTCCCCGTGTCATTTTTTCCTTAAGCCTCCTCGTGAGTGACGTTCCTGGGATTGCAAGACGCATTCTGACCTGCCGAGGGATGGAATGAGCCATTCGGGCAATACTGGCCGTGCTCGTTCTGGCGAAGGGAACGGCCATTCTTTAAAACAAAAAAAAATAAATTAAAAAAAAAAAAAAAACTAGCATTTCTTCAGTCTGACGCATACACATTCCACCGGGAGGGGAAAAAAAACCCCAAATTTCACGCTCGCTGTGCAATCAGCCTCGATGAACCGTCTCCTGCTCCTATTGAACAAACCCTAAAGATTCAGATGTGGGTACGAGGCCGCGAAGGGAATAAAAAAACAGCTTGAACACGTCTATTTTTCGCTCCTGGCCATTCGGCCATCCCCCGGACCAGCATCACGTTATTTTCCCTGCATCACAGATGTCGCAGGAAAAAAAATTAAACCACGCGGCGACTGTGACCCCATGGCAGGGGGGACAGGACGCACTCCCAGCCACAGCCACGGGAAATCACGGACTCCAAAGGCGCGCGGGATCGCTGAGTTCCCAAGTTTCAACGTTTAATGCTCGGTTCCGGCAGGATTTAGGAATTTAGGAATTTAGGAATTTAGGAATTAAGCCCGGGGAGACTCCTCAGAGAAGAGGCTCGCTGGACATCCTCCCACGTGGAAGAAGCGAAGTGGACAAACGGGTTTCGGCCCGGCTGGACACATGGCACCCGCCCAAGACGGGAAGAATTCCTCCCTCCCCGGCCTGTGATACGCGACCTCCACGACCTCCACGGCTGTGTTTCCTCCGCCCCGACTCTGCAGACTCTGCCTGCCTCCTGATAACTGGAAAATGCGACTGGGACCCAGCCCCGTTCGCCTCCCGTGCCCTTGGGCGGAGGTCCAGGGAGGCCCGGCACGGCAGACAGCATCCCCCAGCGCCAGCCAGGAATCCGCCCTCTGCGTCCCCGCCCCAGACAGACACGCCAAGCGTCAACATCAGGGGCCGCCCTGGAGAGGAGACACGCCAGCCAGCTGCGGGGGGGGCCCACTGCGCAGAGCAGACATCCCAGCCGCCGCCACCGCCGCCGCCCGTGGCCTGGGGACAAGCCACGTGAAACTCTGCCACGCAGCTCAGAAATCCCGAACGCTGCCCGAATTCCTTCACCCCGACCGGCCTCGCTGGGCGTTCAGGGCTGTCAGAATGTCCCCCTTTCAAATTCTAGCACGTTCTATTGGTTTGGGTCGAGACAGAGGGGTAGGTAAAGGCAGTGCCTCCTCCCGGGACCCCATGAAAGTGACAACGGACGTCCTAAAAGTGACAATGGACATCCTAGAAGTGGCAAAAGACGTCCTAGAAATGACAGAAGATCTCCTAGAAGTGGCAACGGACGTCCTAGAAGTGACAATGGACGTCCTAGAAGTGACAATGGACGTCCTAGAAGTGGCAAAAGACGTCCTAAAAGTGACAAAAGACGTCCTAGAAGTGACAGAAGATCTCCTAGAAGTGGCAACGGACGTCCTAGAAGTGACAATGGACATCCTAGAAGTGGCAACAGGCGTCCCCTAACTCAGGAGATCCAGAAGGAGCCACGTCCACCCTGCTGGGGTGGGGGTGGGGGTGGGCGAGGGGAGAGGAGGAACAAGCTGGTCCCACGGCCTCACGAGCAGGTTAAGACTCAGAAGAGACCTCTCGGCTCTGGAGGTCCCCTCCTCGCCTCCCCCGCGGGGGACTACGGGGTCCCGGCTTCACACCAGGCTCTGCAGCCCAGCCCTGCGGGGCGGAGGGGTCCCCACGCCGTCTGGCTGTGGAACCCGGCGGGGACTCCATCCAGGTGAGCCAGGGCGGCTGCAGGCCGACTCGGGCGTCCTCTTAAAGGCCAGGATGAGCTCGGGGTCTCGTGCACAAAGAGTCACCCTAAGCTCCAGCGAAGGGACGACAGCCCCTGCCCCGTCCCCCACAAAGCAAGTCCTCCCACTGTGGCGCCTCGGAGACCCAGCCAAAATGCAAAGTGAGGGGGTCACGTGGACAAGGCGGAGCAGAGGGTTTCCAGGACAGTGACAGGCCGCCGCCCGGTAAGGGCACTGCACGGTCCTCGAAACCCACAGAACAGACCCCGCCAAGAGGGGACCCAAGGAACACCAGGCCCTGGAGCAAGTTACAACCTGTTAGGATGGGCCCCGTCGACGGTAAAATGTCCCTTTGTCAAGTACGTCTCAGGAAAGCACGTCCCTGGGCAGACGCACGGGGGACCCAGGGAAGAAGAGAAGAGAAAAGGGACAACACTGACCGCTTTGGGGCGGGGAGGGGGGATGCACAAATGCTCCACGCACACAAGTTGGCACCTTCACCCAACCGGAAGGTGCAGGCGGGATGTGCGTCCTCCAGGCCTCAAGGACACGTGGCCAGGCCTCGCGGGCGTGACCCCGCGTCTTCAGCGCTCGTGCGGGATGCTCAGCGCGCACAAACGGGGCCACCAGCCACGGGCTTTCGGAGGGGGCCACGGGCCGCATCACAGCGACGTGGACGCCCCCGAGGTCCCTGTCCGACCCCGCCTGTCTCTGAGCGGGGGGACCCCAGCCACCTGCCCACCTGTCGGGCTCAGGGGCGCCCTGCGACGTGTCATGTTCACGCTCCGGACTCCGTACAGAATGCGAAATGCTGGGCCCTCCGCCTCCCGAGGTCTCGCGTCTCCATTTTAGAGCCTTTTAAAGGTTTTTAGAGTTGTTTCCCGCCTCTCAGCGCCTTGGCCTGGAACGTTCCCGAGCCGACGGGGCCGACGTGTCAGAGACGTGTCATCCTCAGAGGACCCTCCTTCGTGAGTCGTCTTCCGTCTCCCCCGTTCTTCTTTTTCCCAAACCCCACAGATTTCTGCGACGGTCGCCCTCCTTTCCCCCTCTGTCTCTGTGATGCCAGTCCGCCGTGAGCACGGGCTCCTTGCATATAACAGGTGGAAAATGAGTATTTTTACGAATATTTTTTAAAAGGAATCAACAGATGAATGAACAGATGACTTGAAACATAAAAATGTTAGCTATCAGGATTGGAACATCCATTCATTGACTAAAAATCGGCCATTTCTCCCCTTATGTTGTCGTTAGGGAAAAACTCCTCCTCATCCTATTTACTATTTATCATCTATGGCGAGACATCAAGGAACCTGAGACGTGGGAGAGAACCTCGCTTCTAGAAGGGAGAGTCTAAACAAATACCAGGTTCTCCCCAATTTCTCCATTTTTCATCGCGGGAGGGACTGACGAAAGGTCGCATCATTTCCTTTTTTTAAAAAAAAAAAAGACGTGTCCGTCTCCCGGACAGCACGTCGCGGCTTTTATTCAAATCGTGGACGTTCCAATATGTTTTTGTTAAAAAAAAAAAGGGGGGTCAAGGCGAGTAAAAATGAGATCTAGAGGGTGTCTGTAGACAGAGGCCAATGCCGTGCCCTTTCTGGGGTGTCCCTGGTTGCCTCGGGGCTAAGCTCACCCTCTGAATAGCGCGTTCGTTCAAGGTGGCGCCTCCGTGCCGAGCTGGGCTGTGACCTGGGCCCGACGCCCACGTCTCCCGCGCGAGGCCCCTGTGTTTTTTGTCTTCGGGTGACACCTGTGCTCACGTACAAGCGCACCCTTCTGCCGAATTAAGCAATGGCCACACACGACGTGTGCACGGAAGACCACCCCAGGGACACCCAGCGACAGAAACGAGTTTCCTTCGATTACATCGAAAAACCACTGTCCTACAAAGTCCCTGATGCAGACTCTCCCGCCCCCACCCAGCCACCCACCCACCCAACACAACACACCCCAGTCCTGTTGACCCCGCCGACATTAGAAAGAAGAAAAATCGGAACCCAAGGGTCGCGCCGATGAGCTTCCACGCCCGCTTTCACCCCAGAAAAGGTCCTTCCTCAGGGGTCACCACCCCACACGGAAGAGTGCCCGTCGCTCCCGCCCTTAGTGAGGCCTGGCGGGAAGCGGTGGGAAGTCAGCCCACACCAGAGGGAAGGTCCCCGTGTGTCCAGCGGCCAGAGGTCAGCGTTGTCATCCCCGCCAGGGCCAGGGCTGCGTCTGCATCCAGCGTGTGCGGGTCACTCATTCGGCACGGAGCAGCGCCTCCGCGTCTGAGCAGGCCGGGGGCACGGTGGGTGGGCACAGGGGCTTATGTCCCGTCCCCAGGGGGTGAAGACCTGAGAAGGAGACGGCCCTCGCCATGAGCCAACTGATAAAGGAACCAACTCATCCGCTGATGCGTCACCTGGGTCTCCATCCTGACCCAGACAGGAGCGCGGAGCCGTGAGCAGGTGGCGCATCGCGCAGCACGCAAGGGCAGGTCAAGGGCGTCTACTCTTTAAGGGTGAAAGTGCTCTATCTTAACCGCCCCCAGGGAAAATGAAACCCCGGGAAATAAGAGAAGCGACGAAGAAATGAAAACGTCATCAGGGCGGCAAGAAACTGAGCAAACGTGATACGGATCCTCAATGCATCCTTCAACCTCGGGGACACACACTCGGGCATAAAACAGAACGGAAGCGCACTATAGATAGATATATATATATTTTACATAAAATAACCCGTTTATTAGCAATCATTTCCTAGCAATGTTTCAAATTGTGGCGCTTCTCCTGGGTTTCGATTCCTCCTTCCGTCTCCCGACGGCAGACTTGACGTGCAGGTGCTGTTTTCTGCATTGCGACGGTGTGCCCCTTTTTGGTGCATTTTCACAGGAAAATAGGAAGGCGAAGCACCGTGACGTGGAGATAAAACCCTTATCTAAAACCCGTGGCTGGGCCACCGTCCTCCATTCACGTTTCGGAGTGGACTTCGTAAACGCCAGCCCCAGCTTCTTGCCTGGGGACCATGAACCTCAAGTATTTTTTTTTTCTTTATTTTTTATTTAAAATTTATTTAAAATTTATTTAAATTTTCTTATTTTTTTATTTAAAATTTAATTGTATTATTAGTTTCAAGTACACAGGACATTGGTTAGATGGTTTTTAGTTTAGGAAATGATCCCTCGGATTCCCTTCTCTCCCCTCTGGCTCTTCCCATCCCCGTAACCATCTGTCTACTACCGGTTGGTACCCCTTTAACCCTTGACCCCAGTCTCCCGGCCCCCCAACCTCCCCTCGGCTCGTCTCCAGATTGTCCTCCGGAGTTGTACGTTTCGGATTATTCTTTTCGTTTCTTAGTCATTGATTGACCTGCCAACCTGCCAGTTCTCTGGGCCCAGGGCGACAATGTTTGAGTTTGAGGGACCCCCCAGCAGCGCACAGAGATGGAGAACGGCAGAGCAGAGGGAGGGAGAGAGCGCTGAGGAGGCTGTAAAGCAGGGCCAGCCAGGGGCCCCCCTCACACCCACGCGAAGCTCTTCCTTCCCGGGCTCAGCCTGTCCCTGGGTCGCAAACACCAGCCGGGAAGGAAACTCCACAGGCGTCCCACGAGGCCCCTGAACCAGATGCAAACGCCTGTGGGCTCGTTTCCCCGAGGCCCCTTTCCTGTTTACGTGAAAGAAAAGCAAGATGCAGAAGCAACAGACGGATCTGCTGAGAGAGAGGGTAAAGGTGCCTCTCGAAGTCTGGACCAGCGTAGGTTTCAAAAAAAATTAACTTTTTTTTTAGAAAGAAGAAAAAAAAATTTAACTTTTTTTTTTTTAGAAAGAAAAAAAATTAACTTTTTTTAGAAAGAAGAAAAAAAATTAACTTTTTTTAGAAAGAAAAAGAAAATTAACTTTTTCTTTTTTAGAAAAAAATAAAAAAATTAACTTTTTTTTAGAAAGAAGAAAAAATTAACTTTTTTTAGAAAGAAAAAAACTGACTTTTTTTAGAAAAAAGAAAAAAAATTAACTTTCATTTAGAAAGAAAAAAATTAACTTTTTCTTTTTTAGAAAGAAGAAAAAAATTAACTTTTTCTTTTTTAGAAAGAAGAAAAAAATTAACTTTTTCTTTTTTAGAAAGAAGAAAAAATTAACTTTTTTTTGAAAGAAAAAAATTAACTTTTTCTTTTTTAGAAAAAAGAAAAAATATTAACTTTTTTTTAGAAAGAAGAAAAAAATTAACTTTTTTTTAGAAAGAAAAAAAATTGACTTTTTCTTTTTTAGAAAGAAGAAAAAAATTAACTTTTTTTTAGAAAAAAGAAAAAAATTAACTTTTTCTTTTTTAGAAAGAAGAAAAAAATTAACTTTTTTTTAGAAAGAAGAAAGAAAAGTAATTTATTTTATTTTATTTTATTTTATTTTTTAGAAAGAAGAAAAAAAATGCCCCCTCGTTGGGTTTTGTTGCTTAGAGGAGCATCCCTGGGACCCCGTGACGTCAGACGTGCGGGATTTACGAAACCAACCAGCTTCCCAAACCAAGGAAAAATCACCTCCCAGAAGAACAAACGGTCCTGAGGGACGGGACGGCTTCATCGACGTGTCAGCGTCTTGAAGACACAAACAGATGGAACGAGGAGCGCGACACACCGGGCCTGAGGGGTCCCTAGGGAAATGCACATGCTCCGGCCACGTGAAACTCCCACGTCGCACCCAGAAACCTCGGATCCGCCCCAGAAAGGTGGACGGTTGGGGGGGCCAGGGGCAACGGAGATGTTGCAAAGTCATTTTCTCAGGGAAACGGTGATATTTCTGCATCTGACCCCCACCTCCGGCCTGTCCGCTCCGTGTAACAGAAGAGCGAATCCTCCTTTCCTCAGCTCGTCCTGATGGCAGCCTCTTTCCCCCCAAAAGGAGCTGAAAAGCTTAGACGGGGCCGCAGAGGGGAGCCCAGACATTGAGGCTTGCAGGGCGGGTGTCACCAGACTCCCTCTCCCAGAGACGGGCCTTTTCAAAGCCCGCACACTCCCCCCTATTGGGCTTGCCTTTCGAGGGTTGGGAGGCCAAAAGCGCGTGGTCCTACATAAACACATAAAATATGCGAGCTCAGCAGATGCCGCCTGCAAGACTCCAGGCCGAGGAGAAGCACCCCAGGGGAGGCCCTCGGCGAACGGGCCCCACGTCCCCCCCCCGAAAGTCGCATCCTCCGACGGCCCCTCCCGGCCTTTCTCCCATCTCCATGACGACAGCCGCGGCTGCCTCAAAGCCGAGCTGCAAATACCCACAGCACTGCCCCTGGGGCGGGACCTCAGCATCCAGACACGTGCCAGCTTTAGGAGGCCCTTCCCTCGGCCTCCAAAATTGAACATTTCTGCCCCCAAAGTCCCGCAGAGAAGGAGCTCAGAACAGCCTCCTCTCGGGTGTCCTCGATGCTACTCCCTCTTGTCGTTCGTTGTCGTGAGCAAATGCCGTCTTCGCTGACGTGTCTTTCCCTGAACCTCAAGGGCAAAGTGGGCCCAAGTGGAGCGTCGGGTTCCGTGTGCCTCGTTTCATAGTAAACACTCCGGGTTCCTGTCCAGACTCGCGCGCGTTCGGTTGAAAAAGCCTAACGATCAGTGTTTAAAGGCACGCACGGTTTTATTTATTTTTTTCTTTCAAAATATAAGTTAAAGAAAACTAAGGGACACGCATCACGCTGTTTTCCCAGCAACGAGCAACGAAATAACTTGATACTTTGGGTAAAACGTTGCATCCTTTTGGTAAAACGTTGCATCCTTTGTCTAGAAGTCACGTGTGCGTGTGTATATGGGGGGGAGAGGAGGAGTGAGATCTACTCTTCAGTGAGATGTCCCGGGAAACGTGCCTTCCCGAAAACACGATCTGCACCCTCGAGAAGAACCGTCGCTGTCCCCCCAAACCGTTCCATAAGAAACAAAAGAATCGCTTTCTCGTGGTCTCTCGTCGCCTGCCACAATGGGAGGTGCAGACGTCAAACCAAATCTGGGGTCTCGGGAGGGAGCCTGTTCCTGACGTCACCCGCTGACGACGTGAAGCCCGACTCCGGCTCCTCCCTGCCGCCCCTCTGCTTGGCCTTCTCTCTCCCCGTAGATGGTGCTCTCCAGTGGGGGGTGGACACGGGGCAGGTCGCTGCCATCCAGGACCACAGCCTTTAGCCATACGAGTGGGCACGGAGCCCTCGACACGTGGCTCCTGAACGCCGTCCACCGTGGCACCTGACACGTCGAGGCGAATCCGTCTCCGAGGCGGGGCGTCCTTGCTGGGCATCGTTCCCAACCCACCCGCATCTCCGGCCTAGATGCCGACAGCATCCTGGCCTCCTCCTTGTGACATCCAAGAACGTCCCCCGACGTTGATAAACGTCCCCTGGCGGGGGGGGGGGGCGGAGGAGGGGAATCAAAGTCATCTCCATGTGTGGGACCGAGAAACCGAACTTTTCATTCTGTTCCGTTTAAACGAACGTCAATGTCAAGAGCACACGTGCTGACGCGCGGCTGCTGAACGGGGTGGCGTCGCCTCCAAACCTGAGATTCTGAGAAAGAGCTAGAGTGACGGCGAAGAAATCCCTTGGGAAGTTCTGGGTTTTTTTGTTTCCTTTTTCCTAAAAGGCTAAGGATGCTTGGACAATGCAAGCTTTCCCTTTATTTAGACGTCATTATTTATTTCCTGCCTTTACCTCAGGGCAGCCACAGGGACCCTACTCCGTGAGGTCACGCCCGGCCTGCTGTGGTCACCCCTTATTGCTGTCACCGGTCTATGAGCCACCCTGGGCCTTTCTAAGGTGGTTGCACAGGTTCGTCCAACGCCCTGAACAGTTCACTAAAAAAAACCCTTAACTATTTGAGGAGAGAAAACAATTATCGGTCAAAAGGAGGCAACTGTGTGGGGTCGGAGCCTCGTGTAAATGACTGAGACTCCCCAGGTGAGTCCAGACTCAAAGGGAATTGTGCATTTAAAAAAATTTTAAAAAAAAGGAGAACCTTCTGGAATCTTCGGGTTACAAAACCCGAGACGACGGAAAGCGCCCCCCACCAGCGGAGCATCTCTCAGCGACAAGGCCTTCTCCTCTGGACAAACGGTGGTCAACAGGCTCCTTTGTGTGGCTACTTATTCCCCAGGGATGAAGAGGTGACCCTTCCCCCAACGCCCTTTCCGGCCGCGATGCGCAGGGAGAAAGTGAGTCACTAAACGAACCCCGGGCGTGAAAAGCTAAGCCTTATGCTGAGTGCAAGAAGCCAGACACGTGGTTCTGCCCCTAGGACGGACCCTGGGGAGTCAAGTTCACAGACACAGACAGCGCCGCGGGGGCCAGGACCTGGGGGAGGTGGGGGAGCACCAGTGCGTACGGGGACAGACTTTCGGCCTGGGCCACTGAGGATGTCCAGGGGATGGACGGCGGTGACGGTGGCAGGACAACGACGACGTGCTTATTTAGGGCCACCGACCTGTACGCTCGAAGTGCTGACAATCGTCACTCTTTAACCTCGTGCATCTTCTATCCCCATCCACAGAGATAGGCCAGGCGAGGTGACAGGGTGCCGCTGGCCACGGGGCACGCGCACGCGCAGGCCCGCTCCCTCTCCTGCCAGGGGGGGGCTGCGTCTGGGGTGCAGAATGGCCCTTCCGCCTCGTCCCCAAGTCCTCGAATTTCGTGGAAATGCAAAGCCCAGAGCCACCCCCAGACCTGCAGACTGGAAAGGTGCATTTGGATGAGGTCTGGGGGCAGCGGAGGGGACGCCCTGGGGTCTATAGTCCCCAAAGCTGCGGTCTGGACACCAAGGTGCACTGCGACGTGCCTGCCGTGCGACGGGGCGTCAGTCACTGTCACTTCACAGTCTGTGACAGCAGCGGAAAGAGGAAAGTCAAATAAATACCTGTGGGCACACAGGTGGATGCTCCTTCTGTGAGTCGGGCACCGAACGTGCAAATCTGCCCCATTTGCATCTTTATAAAATCCCTTCCCTAGGGAAGCAAGTGTGGGGAAGAGGGAAGATACACCCCCGCACCCCAGGCCGGAGCGATGATGCCTGGTTGCACCCCCGGGGGCTAATGCCAGGGCAGAAGAACGTGTGAAAATCATTAAAAATGTTAAACTGGTGGAAAAATGACGTCCAACCCAGTGAGCATGAAGGAAACGGAGCCTGCAAAGTGCGCCAGGCCATACAGAAGAGAATTCCACGCGGCGGGTTGGCCCCAACCGGTCCTAAGCACACAGCGGGGCCTGCGAGCACGAGAGAACAGGGCTTCAGGCACAAGGTGCACCCTCTACGGCCAGGCCACCCTGCACAAGCCCCGTGTCTGATTTATAAAGCTCAGCAGGGTCGGGCCTGGTGAGTACCTGGATGGGAGACCAGCTGGGAAGACCAGCTGCTGGAGGCGTAAATAATAATAAAAAAAATCAAATAAAAAGCTAATATTTCATCATTCTGAGTGACTGTCCTCACGAGGTGGATGGCGGGCTGACCCCAAACGTTTTCTGCTCCCCACAGACGCGCTGGTCCGTGACCATGGCTCCTACACGTCTCTGTCCCGTTGATGTCGCTCCGGGGCACTGCGACGTGCTCGGGCCAAGGCCTCTGAGGAAAAGTGGCCAGTGCCACGTGGGGAGGAGAAGTCTCTCTCACGAGCCATCGCAAGGTTCCTCCGTCGTTCTTTTCTTTTTGCCTTAAAACCAGGACAATCGTGGGGACCGCATGACAGCCGGAGAAGGTTAATGCTCCTCCTTCCCGTCTACAGGGAATGCTTTGAGAGGCGAACGGGATGCATGTAGGGGAAGGCGTTGGCGCACCGTGGACCTTAACCAAAGGGCAGACGGTAACATCGTGACCGAAGCTCCCCCAGCCGCAGCTGCGAGCGCCACATTTGGGGAGGAATCTTGAAATACTAAAAATGTCATATTAGCACTCATGTAAGGTTAAGGACACGAAAACATGCACCAGTCAGAAGGTCTTTGTGAGAGCACAGGACTTCAGGATTCCGGTTCGGATGACGACGTTTATACATCCGAGCCGCAGCCCATCCCCTCGTCCTACTGAACCCTCCGCGAGCCCTGGGTCAGGCACACAGAGGGCGCATCATTATAGCTCCACCAATGTCAACCGTGACAAGAAGGATTCAAAAGAAAAGGTGGAGAAGGGTCACGAGGTCTCAGGCCTCAAGGATCGTGGGTTCCACACGCAGACACAAAAGATAGGAAGGGAAAGAGGTGACGTGAGCATCGCATCCTGGGACCCCACGGGAGTGATCGATTCATTGGTCCTGGAACTAAGGACATGTAAAGGTCACGGAAGGCTGCGCAGGAGCAAGACTTACTCTGGCCATTAGGGATAAAAAAAAAAAAATTCACAGCAAAAAAACAGGGAATGACACATCCAGTCTCCAGCCCCAGGCGTCAGGAAGCCAAAAGCCGCCATTCCACCTGAACGACCAATAAAACGCCGAGCGGAATGGAAAATCAACCGCTCAAGAGGAGGGAGGACACAGGACCAACGGCGGCCCGCACGTTCAGAGGGACAGGGGACTACAGGGAGGCACGGGTCCACTCAGCAGCAGACACCCACAGGTGGGGGCCACCGAGGGGACCAGTGCCTGGGCCGACAGCCTGGCCTGCAGCTGCCTGATGGCCGGAGGCCGAGAGTGACACGTCTGGGAAGCAAAAACTCCCGGGGGCCTCGGGGACGAGGGGGACCCCACGATATCACGTGATGTGGCCTCCAACAGTCGTCAAGACCGCAGAGAGCCTCCGTCTGGATTCTGCAGGGGGAAGGGGAGGGGAGGCACGTTTGGGGCGATGCCAGAGCACTCTGTTCTCCTCCGCAGGGCCTGCCTTTTGGGATATTAGACCAAACCCTGACGTACTAGCGTGTTACACACAGCCCACCTGACCTGGGGAAGGAAAGGCCCCCATGCCGACTGGCTTTAGCCCACCTGCCCCACCTAAGCAGGGGAGAAAAAAAATTTTTCAGAAACAGCTGTGACGTTCGCGGGCTCCCTGAAAGACGGAAATCTATAATCAATCATAGGGCCGCGGAGCGCATCCCCTCTGCACACAGCTCACCAGCACTAAAGCCAAAAATGCTAGAAATAGAAAATAATGGTCAACGGAGCTGAAGCATGCCTCTCCCAGGCTTCTTCGTACGTAAGGCCATGGCTGAGGGAAGCATCCGATCAGAGACCAAACGACAAATCCAGGACAAGGGATAAACACGAAAAATGCTGAAAAACCACACCTCAGCAGATTTACTTCCAAACTACAGAAAACCAAAGATTAAAAAATAAAAAATTCTGAAAGAAGTCGGTGGCAACAGGGTCCTACTTCACCTATTGAAGAACAAAAATAGGAATTACACCCAACGTCTCCAAAGCCGGGCAAGCAAAAAAGAAACAGAAATACTTAAAAAATGGATCGGGGGAAAAGAAATCGCCAACGAGAATTCTGTATCCTGTGACGTTATCGAATGTGAAGGAGAAAAAGGCTGTCTCAAACCAAAACACAATTTTTGGAAGGGATTCGCTATAGCAGTCGACCTCACTTGCATGAGATGCTAAAAAGTTCTCCGAAGAGGAGAAAAAATAAGGTAGACCAGAAGCTCAGATCTCCATAAACGAAAAGGAAGGAAAAGAACAAAGAAGTGATAAGGGAGGCTAAAATATTTAATTTTATTTTAATGGACAGTTAGTGCAAAATAATAAAAGCAACAGTGTATTAAATTACATGTTAAATTACATGTTCATTTATGTTTGCTTATAAATGTACGTGACCCAAATGACAACAATGAAGGAATCAGAGTCGCCGTGTTATGAGAAGCTACGCTCACTGCCCGTGAAGCGTGATTTGAAAGTGGACTTGGGTAGTTGAAAACGAATATTGCGAACTCTCAAGTCAACCACCAAAAAATAAAATAAAAATAAAAACTAAAAATAAAATGAAAGAAGTATAACGGACACGCTCAAAAGCAGAAGAACGTGGAATCAGATAAGACGCCTGATGAAAACCACAAGGGACAGAAGACGAAACATGGGAACGCAGAATAACAAAGAACACAGGAAGAAATGGGGGAAACATCGATCCAACTATATGAATCATCGCTTTAAGTGTTAATAGTCTAAATGCACCAAGGACAAGGCAGAGATTGCCAAGGAGGATCTAAATAAATAAATAAATAAATTAATAAATAAATAGATAGATAGATAGATAGATAGATAGATAGATAGATAGATAGATTAGATAGACAGAGGGGGGACAGATAAATAAATAAATAGATAAATAAATAAATAAATAAATAAACGAATAGATAAATAAATAGATTAGATAGAGAGAGGGGGGACAGATAAATAAATAAATAGATAAATAAATAAATAAATAAACGAATAAATAAATAAATAAATAGATTAGATAGATAGATAGATAGAGGGACAGACAAATAAATAAATAAATAAATAAATAAATAAATAAATAAGCAGACAGAAAATAAATAAATAAATAAATAGAGAGAGGTACAGATAAATAAATGAATGAATGAATGAACGAATAAATAAATAAATAGAAAATAAATGAATAAATAAATAAATAAATTAGATAGAGAGAGACAGATACAGATAAATAAATAAATAAATAGATAAATAAATAAATGAGCAGATAGATAAATAAATAAATAAATAAATAGATTAGAGGGGGCAGATAAATAAATAAATAGATAAATAAATAAACAGATAGATAAATAAATAAATAGATTAGATAGAGAGGGACAGATAAATAAATAAATGAATGAATGAATGAATAGAAAATGAATGAATGAATGAATGAATGAAAGGCCTAGCTATCTATGGTCTACAAGAAGCCGGCCTCACTACAAAGATGCGTGTAGATTAAAAGTCCATATGGATGGAGACAATGTCCCGGGCGAACACCAAATAAAAGAAGAAAAGCCCGATTAATCGCAGGCAAAGCGTTCTCCAAGCCAACAGCGGGAGCAGGGATAAAGCGGGGCGAGACGTGACGCGAAAGGGCGCGATCCTCCAAGAAGGCGAAACCGTTTCCCACGTGGGTGCGCCTCACAGGGGTGCGCGCGACCCACCCCGATGAGAACGCAGGGAGCAACAGGTGCCTCGCTATCACAGCTAGAGACGTCCAGGCCCCTTCCCCAGGAATGGGTGGGACCATCCGGCGGGCGGAGAATCAGCTCAGCGAGGACACAGTGGGGGTCACCAGCACCATCCCCCAAACCGAATACAACCCATGGCTGTAGGCGACTCCAATCCACACCAACAGAAAACCCCTTTTTCTCAGGCTCCCACGGGACGTTCACCGAGACAGACCTCGTTCTGGGCCGTCAGGCGGGCACACCTTAACAGACGTGTCTGCTCCCAGATCGCACTCGCATTACAACTAGAAATTAATAATGAGAGATCACTGGAAAATCCCCCAAATCCATGGAGATTAAAAACACACTCTTCTGAATAACACAAGGGTCCGAGAAGAAATCGGAACAAAAAGGGGACAACGTGTGGCCTCTGTTGATTGATAGGAGTGCTTAGGGGGAGATGCAGTCGCACTGAATGCGTACATTAGGACAGAAGCAACGTCTAAATCAATAACCTAAGTTTCTACCTTGGAAAACCAGAAAAAGAAGAATTTGAACCCCCAATCAGCAGACCAAAATCAACAACAAGAACGAGAGCAGAAATGGATAACACTGAAAACCGACCGTCGACAAAGAGAAATGACAAAACCCAAAGTGGGTTCTTTGAACACGGTGAGATGATTAGGGCTTTAGAGTAGGTCGTTTCCTGGAGAAAATGACGGAACACACGGGTTACGAATGTCGGGCGCGAAAGACGGGACATCCCCACGGATCCTGCGGGAAGTTAGGGGATCCTAAAGGAGCACCCACCGAGAACTGCTCTACACCCACACGTTTGACAAACTACATTAAACAGATGAATATTTTTTTAAAAAACACAATCTTCCAAAACTCACACAAAGAGAAAGGGATGATCTGAATAGGTCTATATCTAGTTTTTAAAAAAAAAACAAATTTTTGAATCGATATTTAACATCCTTCCGAAACCGAAAGCGCGAACGGCATCCCCGGCGAAACGCCCGAACATCTCATGAAGGCATTATACGTCCATAGACGCAGAGGGAAGACTTTCTCCCTCCTTCGACGTGGCCGGCACCATCCTCATCCCCAAACCAGGCCACGACGGGACAAGAACACCCCAGGCCAACGTCGTTGGGCACAGATGCAAACGCCTTCGAGAAAATATTAAAATAAAAAAAATAAATAAATAAAAACGAGAGTCTCAGAATCCCCCCCAAAAATAAATAAATAAATAAATAAAAACGAGAAGAACGACAGACCCTCACCCACCAAGCGGGATCTACCCCGGCGATGCAAGGCTGGTTTGACCCTCAAAAATGAATTGATTCAGCCCATCGCATCAACGGACTGAAAATAATAATAATAATAATAATAATAATAATAATAATAATAATAATAATAAATATGAGATGCTCAGATCGACAGAAACAGAAAAAAGCAGTGGGCAAAGTCCGCCGCTCATTCACGACACAGACGCTCCGTAAACTCGGAACAGAGGGCGGGCCGCTGCCTCGACTTGACGGAGACTCTGGTCCCCAAAAAGCCTTCCTCCGTCCTCGTGCTTCGGGATGCGACACGCACGGCGACACTCTGGACCAGCCGGTGCCGGAATCCGCGCGTCCTCCCCTCTTAGGAAATGCAGAACCCCAGGCCCCCGGGGCTGCGGCGGGTGGGCCCCCGGCGTGTGAACACGAGCGCGCTCACCGCGAGGCTGTGACGCGTGCCGCCGTCACGCGAAAGGGCACAGGAAACGTGTTTACAAACACAATAATGGAGAGTTTTCATGGGACGACACGTTGGAAACGAGCGAGGTGCAGAGGTGAGTCCGGAACTCAGGGCGGGAACACCGCAGGGACAAGGTCGGATGGATCGACACACAGCGGGGTGACAGGCCCGTCCTCGCCGCGGGCTTCCTCCCCCGCGGAGCGGGGACTGTCCCCAACACGGACCACTCGCTTCTTACCGGACATCGCAGCCGGCCTGGGCGGAAAGCGGGCCTCACGGCGTGGGCGGTTTAAGATTCCACCCATGTCCCAGCATCCTCACAGCGGTGTCCACGACCAGTGGAAAAGCAAGCATTTTAAGGCGTTTTGTTGTCTTCTTTGCCTCAATATGACCTCCCCCCCGACCCCAAAAGGAAAAAAAAAAAAAGAAAAGAAACAGGGAAACAGACGGAGGGTGCACAGGACAAATGGGGAACGTGGGTGGGGAGAGGAACAAGCGTCCCCGGAGCTCGAAACGACGGCAACTAAAAGGCAATTGTCGCCAATTTGCTCCAGGTCCTGGAAGCCCCGTCTTTTCTCCTAAAGAGAATGCGCCAACAGGCACCTCGGCGACGGGAATGCGGCCCGTGCGCTGCTGCGACATCCCGCGACGGGGCCGCCGGCAAGGCCGCGGTTCACAGTTGATTAGGCGGCGCCGTGGAGCTGCCTTTTCACAAGCTGCTGGGAAGGGATCCCGTCTGTGCGCCCAGAGCGCCCCGGAGAATAGGCAGGGCCGCTCGGGGCCGGGCCCCGAGGTCCCCCCGCCCTCGGGACACTGTGCTCACTGAAGCAGATAAAGCGGCATTGAGCCCCGCAGAATGGTGGCCTCAATGAGGACCTTTCTGAGGCAGGATTGAGGGGCAGGGGAGGAGGAGGGCTGTCCTCTGCGCAGGCATTCTTTCCGCACACAAAAAGGGGAAAACGCGCCTCCAGCGGGATGGAAAAAGCCAAAACGGCCATCCCCCCGGGGAAGAGGCGGCTCCCCCCGAACTCCAAAGCATGCATCATCCTCCCGGCTTCCCAGGCACGCATCTCTGTGCCCTTTCTCTGGGGAAACGAGGCTGGAGCCTCTGCGGCCGCCCAAGTTCAGCTGTGAGAACGGGGAGCCGGGGGTCGTCGGAGGCGCCACCTTCCTCCGCACGCGGAAGGCAAATGAGCTGCGCCCAGGAGGAGGGAGTGAGCAGCACCCCCGTCCCCCGTCCCCACCTCAGCCTGCTCCCCGCCCAGGCGCGTGAGAAGTCTGCAGGCGGCCGACCCCCTATGCTGGTCTCCGCCTGCCCCGTGCCGGGCAGGTCCACGTCGGGAAACAGCACGTCTGACTTGGAACAGGGTGCCCAGCGGGTCCCCGGCACGGCCTTAAAACGCGGACCGTTCCCTGAGGCCCACGTGCCCATCTGTCACATTTCTCCCGTGCAGTTCAGCCTCCTCGCGGTCAGTGCCTTCGCAGGTGAACACACAGACCCCACTAAGGGCAGCGATGAAGGGTGCAGGGCCTCCCCGTGCACCCCCAGAGTGTTGTCCCCCGGGCTCCGCTGTGGAATAAGCTGACACCTGGCTCGGGCTCGTCCCTTTCGCCCTGCTTCGGCTCTCAAGCCGGACTCCCGTGCCCCCGGGGCAGAGGGCAGGCCCGGCTCCAACGGCGACACCGACATTTCACTGCCCATCACGAGGCTAAGGATCGAGAGCGCGCGCTCGACACACAGGGCACGCCGTGGGTCGCGTCCCCTGCCCCGCAAACGGCAAAGGAACTCGCTCGCACGGAACACGACCCGGGAGGGGGAGGCGTCCTTTCTCTATGGTGCACGTGGAAAGGTGACGCTGTGACCGCTGCGATTTACGACTTCAGATCCGTGAGGACGAGGCCCCCGCAGGGCACCCACGGACCAAAGCCTTGCGCCTTTGTGGCGCGTACCTCGGTCCCGTGACAGCAAATGGGCACGTCACGCCTGGGCGTCCCCACGGAAATCCCGCTTTCCTGTCCCCTTTGCCCAGTCACGGCCTCTCCTAACGGGCGGACGAGCGGCCGCCGTTGCTCCCTTAGGATGACGTTAGGCTGATGGGCCCGTCGTCGCTGAATGTCCAGCTTCAGAATAGAGACGTCTTGTCACCTCTCGTCCCGGCAGGAAACCCAGAAATGGCAGATCACGGGCCTCGTTCAGGAAGCGGACGGAGCCGTCGGGCCGCGACGGGGCGCCTTCCGCGTGATTCGTTACTTTAGGGCTTTTTCTCTGTCCTTGTTCCCTCTGGAAGGGAGTCAGGACAATCGACAGGGACGTGTGTCTGACGCGGCCAGAAAGCCAAGGTGAAGTGGGGGTGGGGGGCGCGAGGAAAACGACATAAAGGGAAATAAACGCCAAAACTGGGACGATAAATAAATACGCGGAGTCGAGGCGAGCGCCAGCTGCCTGCGTCAAAGCGGGGATAGGTTAGCTTTTAGCTTTCCGAGACCCACTTCGAAGGGGAAGACAAAACCCACACTGTTTGTTGCTCACCAAACCCACAAAGATTCACAGACTAAAAAAATGGACCATTTTCTAGGGGGATCGTGACGAGTGCCAACACCGGGACCAAAACGGATGCTTCTGCGGGTTTCCCCCCAGCTGTGGTGTGGACCAAGCTCCTCGGAGACGCGTCGATGGCTGGGTTTGTGCGACGGTTTTCTCAGACGAAGGGAGCCCCAGGTACTCCTAAGACAGAAAACCAGCCCAGAAGGAACGGGAAGGTCCACCCTCAGGGCTATGTCCCCTGCAGCACGGCTCCGGTGATTTTAGGGGGAAAAAAAGCGTTTAAAACCAGGGTCGAAATTAAAAGCTGGATGTGTTTTCCCCGTAACGACTGCTTTCTTCCCCTCGGAGAGCCCATGTGGACGGGAGGGGGGACGGTACGCACCGGCACGAATTAGGTTTCCGCGTTCCAGAGAGAGAGTTTCCACGCCGGTAGGGAAGACGGTGACCAGGACCCCTCTTGGGGGCAAGAGGGGATGAGACCACATAGTCAGGCGATGGACGTCCCTAAAGTCCGCCCCACGCGGGCCCCGAACTCCAACGCCGTCTTCGTCCTTCAGCGCCAGATCCAACCCAACATCGTCTTCAAGCAGCGGGCGCACCCCCACGCGCCCCGTGCCCCCCGATGAAGGCGTGACGCCTCCAGGACATCTGTCCGGCCGCCATCCCCACGCAGCGCGCCCGGCCTGGGGCCTGCTTCCCGTGGACGCGGCGGATGCTGCTTCCGACGCAAAGACGCGGTTGTGCCCGCGTCTCCTTTCGTCCGAGCGAGGACAAAACGGACCGGGGGGAGGTTCGGAAAGGCCGCGCGTCTTTGCTTTGAAGCTCCAGCCGGCGCGAGTCCCTTCACCCCCATCAGCGGGAACACAGAAAACCAGAAACACGTCGGGCTTGGCCACGCGTCCCCCGTCGGACGGAAACCTAGATGAGAACGTGCTCTTGGCCTTACACATGGACCGCGCCCCCCCGGCCCGGCCGGAAGGAAGCCTTTGCGGGCTCTTTCAGCAGCTCGGCTAGTTTCTAGGCTAAAAAAATAAATTTAAAAACCGTGGAAAGTCCCAGCGACTCCCCACGCACAGGATCACCCCAAAAAGCACCCTAATGTGTCTGATCAAAGGCCCCAGCGTGCAGGCGGAGACCACTTGGCCATGAGAACGACAGAGAGAGCGAAAGGAAACCGGTGACACGGGGGCAGGCGGCCTTCAGGGGCGGCAGCTCCAGCCTGGCCAGGAGACCGGCGTCGGCGGAGCCGTCTCACTTCCGAGTGCTTTTCGGGTCGGTCTGTTCCCCATTTTCTCTCTTTTCTCCTTTTTTTTTTTTTTTTTGAAATTTTCCCCGTGTCTACCTTTGCATCCCCGCATGCGCCCCTGCAAGAGCCGTGCGGGATGCGCGTCCCCAGAACGACGCTGCCCGCCTGGGCCCGCACTCAAGCCTCGCTGGTCCCTGGACTTTCAAAACCGCGTAAAAACGGAAATTCCAAGGCGCCGGCCCCCATCGCGCCGATAGAACATTCTACAGACAGAAGCGTCGTCCTCGAAGGCGATTGCCCAAAGTGAGGGATCATTCTAGGAACGTCGGGGAGGATGGCAATCGGGGGGGCGGGTCTGAAAGTATCGAAAACGTGTCATTTCGATCCGTCGTTCCTCAGGATCCCGAAGAAATAAAGATGCTGCACGCGGTGCATCGCCATATCCTCGCGGGCCCGCGTTCACCTGCCTCCTTTAGGCTGATTGTCCTCGGGCTCCTCGCAGGTACGGCCGTCGCCACATAAATTCCAGACGGTGTCTGACGAGAAGTAAAAATGTCACCTTCGGAGGTGTGGCCTCCGTCCAGGACGTGTGTGGCTGGGACATGGAGCTGTCCAGCTGTTCCCACCAGCAAGGCCGACCGTCCCCGCTCCCAAACGTGGCTCCGCGTAAAGCTGGGAAGCGACGGGGAACTGGGAGGGAGATAGAGCCTTTTTAAGAACTGAACCCCGGCCGAGCCCAAAGCACCACGCCACGGGCAGCGGGACTGGGCCCCCTACACCCCTGCGGCTCGGCACGGCTCCTCCTAAGCAAACGGGACACAGAAGGCCCGTCCGTGCGTTCATTCAGCAAACCGTGAGGTTTCATTACGGAGAAATCAGTACAGAAATAAAATAAAAAACACAGATTTTCCCCCCAGGGGAGATCAACAGAGAGTCCCGCTAAGTGACAGGGACGCAAAGCGAATCGTCCCCGAAGGGAATGCAGTCGTGACGGATGCGGGGGGAGGAAAGTGGACCATCCCTGTGCGTTCCGTTCCTTTATTTCTTCACCGTAAATCCTCTTTACGGAGCCGAACGCCATTCCGGGCTCTGAGGACAGACACCCCAGTCGTCAGAAAACAGAGTCGACGGCCCCGAAAACAGGGTTTCCGTTCCGCTGAAGGAGGCAGACTCCCCGCGGACGACGGAAGCCGCCTGGAACGGCGTGTCAGGCTGCGGTCCGAACCCCGGAGCGCGTGCATGGCTCCGAGCGGGGACCCGGGAAGGCGAGGCGAGGCAGGGCAGGGCAGGGCAAAGGGTCCAGGTCTGAGGCCCAGCAGGATGGGACGGGGGTCGACAGGCACGAGGTCCGCGCTCAGCTTCCCTGGTTAAAGCATCTTCCCAGCGGCCGCTTGGGGTGAGGGGCGAAGGCACGGAGAGACTGGGGTAGATGGGACAAGGAGGGGAGGACGCTGAGATGGGGACACACACACAGACACACACTTTATAAACCAATCACCCGAAACTCCAGTTAAAGAGCAACTCCAGTTGTCCCCCCCGCCGCCACCTATTCAGACGGGCCACGCCCCGAGCCCCCCAGCGGACGCCTGAAACCGCGGATAGGACGAACCCCCTACACACTATGCTTTTCCCCGATACGGACGCACCTGCCATGAGGCCCGATTGATAAATTAGGCACGAGAACTGATGAGCAGCGATAATCAATAATGCTATAGAGCAATCGTAGCAATAAACCGGATAAGTGACGACCGGAGGCGGGGGGTCGGGTGCTCAGGGCGGACACTCGGGACAAAGAGATGGCTCGCGCGTCCCGGGCGGGACGGGGCAGGCCAGGGGGAGAGAGCTCATCCCGAGACTCAGAAGGGCCCGCGGCTGCGAACTGGTGCACGCTTTGAATTCTGGAAGGTTCTACTTAACCCTCTCAGACGAGGCCCGACGGTGGGCAACAGATAAGCGAGAAGCACTGTCGGACGAGGCCCGAAGACGTCTCATCAGAGCGACCGCTTCGGAGGCCACAAACGGAGGAAAAGGCTCACCGGCCCGACTACTTGGCATTCCCGCCCAAGGTCGGAGCGAGCGTATGGCCGCCACGGGACGTCACACTCCCCTCACGGTCCTGTTTTATTCTTAACAACACTCAGGGGCGCTGAACGACAGACACGGTGCACGCGAGAACCTGAGACTCTGTCATTATCGTGGCGTTTTAGGTCCAGGAATGTTCATCCACCACCGACGACCGGGAAAGGCTCTGTCGGAGAGACGTTTGAAAATAAAAATGTTCTTTATAAAAATACTAGTGTGCCCCGTGCAGCTGGAATGGGGGGGGGGATAGGGAATAAAGCAACGGTTCGGCGTTAATAATAGTGATTTTCATCAAATAAAGCCCATTGTACGCTATTGGGGTCCCGAGTTGGCCCCAATATTTTTACCCGCTTGAAACCGCTCGTTTATCTGATCTGAATAGAAACGGTGCTTCTGGGCCGGAGATAAATGGCCAAACTATTGTGCCGTTTGGGGGCCGAGGACAGACATTGATACTTTCCAACGTATCGTTGGGGGACGATGACCCCTTTATAGCAGGCTTGTGTGCGGCCTGCGATGCCCCGACTGGGAAAAGGGACGGTCTGACTGCGACGCTCAAGTTATGCCACCGGCAATCCTCAGCCGAGAAGAAAGACGCGCACTGGGAGACGTTTTCCCCTTCTGCTTTTTTTGTTTTTTTTTAGTTAAAAAACGACGGAAGAGAGGCAAAAGGGAGGCAAGGTAAATACGGATACGGAGGAATCAGGAACGTACCTTGGAGCACTGCTTGTGATTCTGGCACCACACCAGGGAACCGTTGTTCTGCGGGAAAGAAAAGAGAAATAAACAGGGGCTCGTGAGATGCTTTTCTAACCGAAAAAGGAATCATTTTTAAATAGTTTAAATATTTTTAAATACGCAGGTTCTCCCGCTGCCTAAAGTGGAAAGAAAATACGCGTTTCTCGGGAAAGTCCACTTTGGACTCCGTGATATCGAAAAAAGGCATGAAAAAGAGCAAGAACGCCAGGCTTCCTTCCAGAAGGGAAAGTGAGGCGTCGCTCACGACCCACGGAGCGAGGGACGACGGGGGAGACGCGGCGTCGAGGCGGCCAACGGAAGTCTCCACGGCCAGGAGACCGCCCGGAGGCCAAGGTGCGCTGTGAGCGTGACAGGAGTGGGGCTGCACTGAGACATGGGCTGGGCTCTGACGTGGATTCCAGACGTGTTCCTCATCTCCGGACTCCGGATTTCTCATCTCGGAGGGAGAGGTGAGCATCCACCCCACAGGCCCGCACGCCCTGAGTCCACAGCAGGGGTCCTACTGAGGGGCCAGGGCACAGGGCGGGACAGGAGATGATGGAAGTGAGTAGAGAGCAGATGACACCGGGCTTTGATTTATCCTTGGGAACAAAACGGCTTTATTCAGTAAATGTCGGAAAATTACAAATAAAAACGGAGAGGATTAGCGCTGTGGGTTCTCCACGGGGCTACCTTCTGCTCCTTTAGTAGGTAAAAGGGACAAACCTCAACAGCAAAAGCTCAAATAGATGGCCTGCGGGGACCCTACAAACGCAGGGGACCCTACAAAGGCAGATTCGACTGCCCCCCTCTCCCCCCTACACACACACTGAAAGCCAGCACCCCCACCCTACAGGCCTACCAGAATGAAGCCAAATCCTACAGACACAGACACTCTGTGGGGTGCGAGAGGGGGGACTGACGGCTCTGCATGTCCTCCAACGGAGCCTTTTCGTTTTAAGCGACGTTTCCCACCAGCCGTGAAACGGGAAAAGCTCTGTCCTTAGAGAGGAAGATCTGGGGTGAACGCGGGCACGCCTGAAAGAGTAGGACGATGGCGATGGTTTTTACTGTTTTATGGATGTCACAGGACGCCCGGGAAGATTAAACCGATAATCCAGGTAAAGTATGGAGCCAAATAACAGTCCGGCGTGGGGGAGCCCACTCTACTGCCGATGCTACTCCTGGCTGTTCCGTTATTAATGTTTTTAGGGGGGGGGAGTAATCCTGGACTTAACCCCTCCCACCCCAGCCCTTTAGCATGAGGCTCCGTCTACACTAACTGGTTCGATCTGATTAGTGAGGCTCAGAGGAGGGGCCCACCCTGCTGTCCTCTCCGGGTGCCTGGGAGCCGTGTTCCCACGTCGGCCAACATGACAGGGGGGCACCGGTCGTGTATCCGGTTTAATTCCCTCTGATGGGACGTTTTTCTTCCTTCGTGCGTCGTATAATTTCTTTTTGGGGACGGCATCGCTTTTTTCCCAAAAGTGCATCATGTGTTGTTGTTTTTTAAATTTATTCCTGATGTCGGTCCGTGCAGAAACTCCCTGCACGTACACGGTCCCCACCCATGTGTCTCTATTTCCCTTCGGGGGTCTGAGGTCCCCTGTTTTTTCTTGAAACAGCCCCAATGGCCTTAATTTTCGCAGCCCCCTAGGGGCTTTTGCCTTCCTCAATCCGCAGCCTCCATACTATTTCACCTCCTGCAAAGAACAACGACTCAGGGCCTCCAGGATGTGGGTAAGCCTTGGATTAGCTAACGGGGCCACAGTCTTGAGGCCAGGTGTGCCTGTTCACTGCCCTATCCCCCTCCGTGGCTCACCTGCGAAGCTGTCTGAGCAGGTGAGCGGTGCAAAAAGGCAAGAAATCAGTGCTTTTCCACGTCCTGCCTAGGGGCAAGTTCTTAGACGACAATACCCGCCGCACGCTGCACTCATTAAGGCCCTCGACAACCAAAACAAGACGCAACACAGTCTGGGCTTCAAGCCAGACAAACCAGGAGTGAAGGGACACCCGGCTGTCAAAAGCCCCTTGCTTCTAGAATCGTCACTCGGACCCCCAGATAGGCTCAGACGCGGCGGGCCTTCTGCAGGCGCGGAAAGATGCCGTCCTGTCTTTTCTCGGTTTTACTGGATGAAACATGAATGCCGAGTCAACGCCGCCGCCCGCTTTCAAAGGGTTTGCAGAAGTTCAATCGCTTCCCCCCCCCCCCCCGCCCCCAGACAGGATTTCAATGCTGTTTTCCACGTCCCTCCATTTCGAGCCTTTTGATTTTATCTTTTTTTTGTTCCTTCAAGGAAAATCATTCTTCAGAGGCTTCCAGGAAAGACAACACGCTTCATTCACCCAAAGACAACCCCCCAGGCAGGGTGGGGAGGGGGAAAGATAAGGGAAAACGGGTTCAACCGTCTGAAAAGGGAAGAGAGAATTTTAACAGATCCAGGGTTTTTGTGTCTGTGTGTTTGTTTGTTTTTAACATAACCAGGCGTCCATCTGCCGTCTCAGACACAGGCCAGATTCCTGTGCGAGGGCAGGTCAGGACCTCCAAAGCAGAAACCGGCCCAGAACACCCAGCACAAGCAGAACCTCGGCCCAGCAGCCCTACGAAACCCCAAAGAATTCGCAGTGACTCTCGACGGACAATTTTGTCTTTACATTAAATGTGGTTTTTGTTGTTGTTTGTTAACATGTAGGAGCTCATTTTAGTGGAAAATATCCTCCTGTTCTTTTGCAGCTGCAGCATAATGGACTTGGTGGCGTCTGGGATCACAAGGGTGTCCCTTTTCTACTCTCGGGGTGCTCACGACCTCCTCACGCATGCAGCAGCAGCTACTGGAGGAAGTCGGGAGGGTAAACTGAGGCGGGGTATCTGCATGGCTCGGAGCGTCTTTTTTAAAAAATGTTTGCTAGTGGATCATCTCGACTTTTTTTTTATTGACCGATGCCCCGTCCCAGTGGGGGGTTTGGACAGAGGGGAGGGGGCTGCACGTGGATGGGGGAGCAATTTATATTGCGGCTCGGTTTTGCCGTGAACCTGAAACCGGTCTAAAACATAAAGTCGACTTAAAAGGGAAAAAAGCTATATGCATATGTTTTTCGTTCCTAAGTGAGATTTCTTTCAAATAGGATGCATCATCGTCAGTAAATAAACGGCCTTTTTATTCCCATTCTCCTCCCCCAAAAAATAAAATTAAATAAAATAAATAAATAAATAACAAATTAATTAATTAATTAATTAAATAAATAAATAAAATAAAATGTAATAAATGAAATAAAATAAAATAAATAAAATAAAATAAAATAAAATAAAATAAATAAAATAAATATAATAAATAAAATAAAATATAATAAATGAAATAAAATAAAATAAATAAAATAAAATAAAATAAATAAAATAAAATAAAATAAATATAATAAATAAAATAAAATATAATAAATGAAATAAAATAAAATAAATAAAATATAATAAATGAAATATAATAAAATAAATAAAATAAAATAAATAAAATATAATAAATGAAATATAATAAATGAAATAAAATAAAATAAAATAAATATAATAAATGAAATAAGATAAAATAAAATAAAATAAAATAAAATAAATACAATAAATGAAATAAAATTAAATAAATAAAATTAAATAAATAAAATAAAATAAATAAAATAAAATAAAATAAATAAAATAAAATATTCCCCCTGGCTTCTACAACTATCCCACACGGAACTGAACCCTGAAGGAAACGATATTTGCCCATAGCCCGCCCCACCTCCAGCACCGGGACACAGGCCCGGGCATACGCCCTGTCCTCGGCTGCGTCCCACAGCACTTGTCACACAAGCTCGGCTGCCCTCCTTGCACCCAGCGCTTGTCCCGTCGCTGACACAAAGCCCACGCCTCTTTCCGGTTGTTGCCAACGTCCCTTCTTCCATTAGATAAAAGCGGATTTTCTTCCGATTTGCTGCCTCTGTCAGAATGATGGGACCCACCGCAGAACGGCAAGCATTGGCTTCCCTTAGGACATCGCAGGCCTTCCGACGTTCACCTCCTCCGAGAGGATACAGAAGTCCCTCCTTTTTGTGACAGCTCTGAATTCTCTAAACCACATTGGGTATTAAAATTTATATTAACCGGGGTGGGGGGGAATTCTGGTAAGTGCTCCTGTCTCCACAAAATCCACGATAATACCCTCCAAGATGCCAAGACCACAAATGACCTGTGCCGAAATCAATGCAAACTTAAGTGGGCTTAGGAGGGCATGAGCGGGAATAACCAAACTTTTGTAAGTGGCTCACGTGACGAAGTAAGGGGGACAAGAAAAAGCGCGGACGCCTGGCAGGTGGGAAAGCAGGCATGCCCAGACATCACTCAGAGTTCTCACTTCGCTCGCGAATTCCATGTGGATTGGACCAACCCCAAGAGCCTCTCACCGATCGCCACTTGTCTAGAAAGTAGACGGATGCTGACGGAGTCCAGGATGAGTCGACCGAGGCGGGCACAGGGACTGGGCCCACAGTCCGCTTCGAAGGATGCCACTGCGTCGGCAAGGTGGGCGACGCCAGTCCGCCCGAAGCCACTTGGGAGTCCATCCCTTCCTTTGAACGTTCCCGCCTTTTGCTTTCGTCATTTGCTTGTGTCTGAGCGGCGATGGGGAAGGCACGAGAACTCGGGAAAGACAGAAGAATTCATAAAAGAGGAAGGCTCAGGGGAGGGAGTGGATGGAATAGGGCAGGCAGAAGGGGTCCAGGAAAACTCTGGGGTCTCCGGGCCCACGTGTGAGATTCAAGGACCCCATTAAAGTTTGACATCAAAGCACATTTTGCTTTTGTTGTCAAGAGGCAACAACGAGAAACTGTCGTCCCCGTTGATGGTAGCCCGACCTCTCCAAATGCCATTAGCGTGACGCCTGCCGTCGTCATCGGCTGCTCTGGGATCCCTACGGTGGGCGTCCGAATGCAGCGGTGACGGTTTCTGACCCTGGGATGCTGTGCTCAGTTAGCGAGCTGTGGCTCCGTTGTCATGGCAACCGCTAGCCCTGTCCGGCCTGGGATAGGGGTCCCCAGTAACCTCTGAGCATCCCAACTGCACCCTCGAGCCACACCGATGGGAGACAAAGCGCAGAAAGAACGTTCGGTGGAAATGAGAGGCGTAGTACGTTCTGGAAGCAACATCATCGGGCCACGCGTCGTAATTTTATCACTTAAAATAAAAATTTCTTAGGGTTGCATCAAAAAATGGACATTCTGGCGAAAGGGGCCTTCGATTCACCCAAGTCCCTTATATATAAGTTCACGCTGGCTCTGTGCGACCCGGCTTCTCCTCCACGTCAGCACATCTTGGTAGCTACTCTATGGGGGGGGCGGTGAAAAGAGCCTCTTGCGCCCTGGGATTTGCCTAGTGTAATAGGAACTGAGATGAGTCGCCGAAAAAAGGCGAGCATAGGCATTGACTAGAACGTCACCGGGAGGGTTGGCGGTTGGTCCAGATGGTGACCTGAGGCTGAGGACTATGTGATCTCCCTTGGGGGTACCCCACACTGAGCTGACACGTCAAGTATGCACCTGTCAGAGGGCGTGATGCGCCACCTGTGTCAGGCCTTTGATGTGCTCAGAGCTAGAAATTTGCAGAGAGAGGAGCCAAAAGGATGCTTCATGGGCTCCAGACAGCACCCAGGTTTAGACACACAGGTTTGGGGGGACCGAAGTGCTAGACTGACACCTGCCTCTGGAAGCTTGGGTGTCAACAGACGCCCCCAAAGGTGTCTCATCCTGTGACGCACGCGGTGAACGGCGGGCAGGCGGCCTGCCTGAACTCGGAGGGCTCATGGAAGGAAGGTCTTGAGGGAAAGGTGCAGAGCAGGTGCAGAAAGAAAGTGGAAGCTCCGGAACTCGCGCGGGAAGGAAGTGTAAGATGGAAGCATCCGGGGAAGATGACAGCTCCAAGGGGTGCCAGTCAGTCACCAGAAACGTATGGCCCGCGCCCCAAAAAAAGAATCGTGCTCCACACAACAACAGGAATAACTACCTGAAGCAAATCTGGCCCTGGACCGCCTGGATGTCCCCACCCCCCTTGACCGACGTGAAAATTCCTGCTCAGAGTGTGGAGAGACGACAGGTCACGGCCAAACTCCCTTTTCCCCTACCCGGGGACCGTACTGGGTTGAAGAGAGGGACTCAGCTCAAGGCCATACGTCTGGTCTGTAGGGAGAAGCCTGTCTCCGCTGACTGGTTGATGCTGGGGTACAAAGGACGGTCCAGCCTCCTCCTTGTCCCATCCTGGATGACCTTCAGGCCTCCAGAGAGAGCTAGGGGACCCACTGGGGCTGGGGCTGCGACTGCGTAGCAGCCACCTCGGCCTCCTGCCCCATGCGGCATCCTTCACCTCCCCTTTGGGGACTGAACTTGAAAATACGACCCAGGATCGTTCGGAGATTTCGAGCTCTGGGCCCTGCGAACCACACGGCCTGTGATGCGCGTTCATGGAGCATGGGGCAGAGGCCTTCGTGCAGTTGACAGGCTCCTGGGTACAAAAAGCCACGTTGCGACGGAGGAAGGAGCTCTGTGACATATTTCTTGAATGAGAGGCATAGGTTGAAGACATTCAGCCCTTCCAGGGGGACAGAAAGTGGAAACCCGAGGACCAGGGGGTGAGGAGGGTCGGGAGGCGGCGTGAGAACTAAAGGCTGAATCCAGCTGGGTTCAGAGCCTGCAAGGTGCTCGTCAGCCCTGAAGACTCCTGCTGGGGCTCCTGGCAAAGGGTTTAGGGAAAATAGGGCTTTTAAGTCCTACCCAGAACTAAACAAACCTAATCATTCATTTCCTCCGGCCAATACCCCATGGGGAAGCTGGAGATCAAAGGCGGGGGACCGCCCCAGGCCTTCCAAGCTACACACCCCTCATCCGTCACACGTCACACGTCCCACGTCCACCCACGGCACCAAGGAAAATAGCTCAACACAGTGTTTCAACCACAATTCATCGAAGTGGATATGAAACGGATCCCCTGAACACCTGGGATCTCCTGCCTCGTCCGCCGTTTCCCATTGTCCGCCTCTCGGGGGCTCTCGGCTCCCTCCCACTCTTGTCTCTCTGAGAGGACACCACCTCTGTCTGCGCAGGGTCACCCTGCTCTGCTCTAAGAAACTGTCCTTTGTCTCCTCCGACCCTGACGACCCTGGCGTGGGCTTGAATGCCCTCGGGGCTCGGTCAGGACCCCTCCCTCCCCGGCCCGGCTCAGGGCTCCAAGGCCTGCCCCGCATCAGGAGCACACACGTCGGCTTTTCAAGTCCCAGCACGCTCTCTCTCGATCCACCAAGCTGGTTGGGGAGGCATTGCCACGTCTCTGACACATGATTTTTGCCTGAAAGAGAAGTGTGACTCCGGAGGAAAACCACCAAAGAAGCACAAACTGCTGTTTCGACGTGTCTCCACGTGCCTGTCGGCGCCGGTTGTCATCCGCGCTTTGGAAAGCGGCTGTGCACTCGACAAGGGAAAGGAACGACAGAAATGCTTTTCTTCATATAAAAACACGGTCACACGCTTCCACAGTTGTCGTGAAGAACTAAAGTCGGTGTCAAAGCGGGAAAAAAAAAAGGATGCAAGAGCAAAGCGGAAAGGCAACGCGAACACGTAACTTTACAGGGCCCGTCATCACGTCCTTTACTATGATCCCCTGGAAAGGTGCTGAGGGGCTGCAGACGTGCGCCTGGGTGAAGCCTAGTTCGGGTAACGTGTCAGGTTTGGGTGTCTTCTTAGCCCTTTCCTTGTTTTCGCTGTTGCTACTTTGTTTTCATTGTAGGATGATTCATACACACACACACACACACACACACACACACACACATATATATACAATCTCACATATATATAATTTCATATATATAATTTCAGAAATATAATTTTATATATATAATTATATATATATAATTTCATATACTTATGTATAATTTCATATATAATTTCATATATAATTTATATATATATAATTTATATATATAATTTCATATATATATAATTTCATATATACGTAATTTTATATACATAATTTTATATACATAATTATATATATATAATTTCATATATATAATTTCATATATATAATTTCATATATATATAATTTCATATATATGTAATTTTATATACATAATTTTATATACATAATTTCATATATATAATTTCATATATATAATTTCATATATATATAATTTCATATATATGTAATTTTATATACATAATTTTATATACATAATTTCATATATATAATTTTATATATAATTTCATACACATATCTATCGTTTCATATATATCATTTCATAGATATATAATTTCCTATATATAATTTTATATACATAATTTCATATATATAATTTCATATACTTATGTATAATTTCATATATAATTTATATATATAAATTATATGTATATAATTTATATATAGAATTTATATATATGTAATTTTATATACATAATTTCATATATATAATTTCATATATATAATTTCATATATATATATAATTTCATATATATGTAATTTTATATACATAATTTTATATACATAATTTCATATATATAATTTCATATATAATTTCATACACATATATATCATTTCATATATATCATTTCATAGATATATAATTTCCTATATATAATTTCCTGTATATAATTTTATATACATAATTTCATATATGTAATTTCATATATATGTAATTATACATATATACACACACACATATATATAGATATATAGATATATAAATATATATATATATAAATAAATAATCAGGAGAAACTTGAGCAAACACTAAAGGTAGAGGGCCAGCTACTGAAATAATGATTTCATGAGATCTCTGAGCCAAATGGGAACCTGACCTCATCCTGCCTGCTCAGGAGGGTGCACACGAAGTATAATCATCCAGAACCAGTTAAAACCCATTTTATGGTTATATCAAAGCTCATGAAGGCTGCTTAGCATTCCGACGTCACCGCAGTTAATCGCCTGAGCCATGTAGGGCCCTAGGGGACCCTGAGACTTTCGTCCACGTGATGGTCCCCCCCCCAGGGCGTGCATCGGTGGGCGTTTCCGTCCCTCCCTCCCCGTGACAGGATAGATCTATTCCAATGGGGCCACCACGCCTGCCCCCTAAACACAACCAGGACAAGAGAAAGGACAATCACAGAACGTGATTCCGAACAGCCACTGGAAATGTCTGTGCACGGCAGGATTCTGAGTCAGATGATACCGTGTAATTAGGCACGGGAGAAGCCCTCTGAGGTCATGGAATCCATCCCATTGCTGAAAACAACACACATGTAACCGCTTAATGACATGTCATTGTCTTCAGACACAAGGAACTTTCCAAGGGAAAGAGGTTGTCGTGTCCCGTAACATGTCACCCACCCCGTTGACTTTTCCATCCCCGCATTCAGGCCCAAAGCTCTCAGATTCACTGAAGAGCCAAGGGGCGAGGGGTTATTAACGCTTCGACTTTCCACCTGCTGACATTTTATTCTCTTACTAACGAAATCCTCTTTCCAAAAACGTGGGCAAAGCCAAAAAAAAAAAAAAAAAAGGTCAGAATCAGAAGAGAAAGATGCAATGCACGGTCCATCCCGTCTGACCACAAAGAAGGAAGAGCTGGGATATTATTCAAGTCACAACACTCCACGGCGGGACCACGCTAATGACAGAAGCCACCCTTATCCTATAAGGGAATATGAAACGGGGAATTTAAAAAAAAATGCTCATAAATGTCCCAAAAAAAAGGGAATCTGAGGGGTGGGCTGGGAACGGGGAGCTAATGATCAAATGACACGTCACAGCCACCAAGCCCGAGACTGTAACGGCCACATCGGGTCACTCGTCGTCCCAGCTTTGCCTGGCACGGGAAAGCCGACAGCGCTTCTGCCAACAGCGGATTTGGAAGAACATTCTAGATGCTGAGGACTGGGACATTAAGAGGGCTGCAAGCCTGCAGTTGTCCCTTTGCACATAAAGACGTGGCAGCCCGGGAGGTAAACGCGTCGTTGATTCAGACGAAAAGAAGGTTTTTCATAAAAAGCACATCCAAGTTGGGGCCTAAAGACCCTTTTTCCACATTCCTGGTCCCTTTTCCGTCATGAACGGCGAGCTCTGGTGAAAGGTAACGTGTTCCTTTCTAACGTGAGGATCGTGTGTGTGTGTGTAAGGTGAGCGCAGACGTGCTTACGGGGAGCACCTGCGAGCCTGTCAGGTCGAGGCCCTCCTCTCGCTGAAAGATGCGAATCCACAAGTGTGAATGCCCGGCCCGCGCGCAGTGACAGCGAGCGGTTTAGAAGGACTTGGGGTCCTACCTGGCTCATGGGATTAACCACAGAGAGCTCAGCGAGGAGCCCCCAAGACGTTTTGATGTGATAATAAAGGAAATAGTTTCCCGTTGCTTGCGAATAAGAGCAATTTTATGCATTTCTACGCTCTTTGGTTATTTCGAGTCTTTTTAAGGGCTCGATACCCCACATCAAGCTTAAAATGGGCGCAGTTCTTTAAGGCACGGCTGCACTGGATTGAGGCCAACACCCATAACCCCCTCGCTGGGAAGGGGAAATTCCAAGAACACGACACACCCCTCCTCGGGGGATCCCCAGAGCAATTCCAGGGTGCGGTGAAGAGGCGGAGAAGCTGAGACTTCATCTCAGTTCTCACTCTTTCTACGTGGGGACAGCCTCAGACCCCACAGGTGAAGGGCTCGGCCCCACAGAACTCCCCCCCGCCACCCCCTTCAGATGCTGGTCGCAGACCCAGGCCCTTATACCTGCTTCTGACCAACTGGCCACACCCCGGAGGGTCCCCACACCCCAGAGGGTCCCCAAACGGGAAAGGCCAGTTGCCAGGGCAGGTCGTGACCTTTACTCCTCCCCGGCTGGCTGTAAATCAGAGGTTCCCGGTGCCCTCTGCAGCGTGATGAAGCTGCCAGGGCGGCTCGCGGGAGTCAGAGAAGCCTTTCCCTCACTGGATCCCCGGGTCAGTATGAAAGGACGAGCCTCAGGCCCGGCCAGATGGCTGCCCAGGGCATGGTGTCCTCTCCGGGGCCCACCCGCCCTGACTCCACCTGTTCACCAACCTGGGAGGCTCCCGCCCGCTCCTTCGGGTTTCCCCGGAGGCTTCCTCACACAGGCATGATGGATTGATTGATTAAATCGCGGCCCTTGCTGATTCATCAATCACCTGCGGCTCCCTGACCCCTCCTCCCTGGAGGTGGGGGCGGGGCTGGAAGTCTCAACCTCCTAATTACAACTTGGTTTCCCTGGCAACCAGCTACCTAGGGGATTTCCAAAAGTTGTCTCCTTAACATAACACAGACATGGAGCCGTGACGACACCCTGAACCCAGGACCCCATTTCTGTTTCTACCTGTTCCAGAAACCAGTCTGCAATTTCCTGCTCAACACCCAGGAAGGCCTGGGTCCTGGGGGCCCTCTCTGTCCCCCACAGGAAAAAGAAGGCTGTCTGCACGACGAAAACCCTTGCTATTCTCTGTCCCCGCAAAGAAAACGTCGTGGCCTACAATGAATTCTTCCCTTTCTTCGGTTAATACTCTCCCTGCCCCCCTTTTCCTCTTGGAAAAAAGGGGGACCCAGACGCTAGATGGGTGTCCCCTGAACACGCCAGGTCAGGGGACGGTGTACTGGGCCACACCCCCCCGTCAGCTCGTTGCACCCTCACCCCCGTGGCAAGGGACACGGCGGCCGACAGTGCCCCAAGCCTGTCCTTTGACGAGTGAGTATATGGACACCGAGTGTGTCCTCCTCGGTGGCACGCCTGCCGAGGAAGGCCCTGCACACCCCCGTGTGAGGAGGCAAACCTTCAGCAATGCCGCAGCACCTGGAAGGCAGGTGAGCTGGCCAGGAGGAGAATATTCAGGACAGCAAGTCGGGGACGGAACGCTTCAAGGCCGAGACCCGCACGCCCGACCAGGCCCAGAGGCCCAGAAGCCTGAGTACACGACCGCAGCGCTTCCCTTTCCTTCCCAGGGGTCACCTGCCAGCTCGCTGGACACGCAGACGCTCAGCTGTCCCCACACCGGCGGAACTCTGGGTGCAGAGAGCTGGGACCTCAGCAGCCGGCTGGTGACCCCATGTACCCGCTTGGGCCAGAGAACCCAAGCCAGAGAACCGGCTTTGCCGCTGCCTCCGAGCGCCCCGCTTCTCCAGAAGGACCCTCCTCCTGCTCAGACGAGACACTGACCTTCGTGCACACGCGTGTGAGTGTGTGATTTTAAACACACTCGAGTCCACGTCTGCTTCCGAACCTGCCAGATGGAGCCCTGGGAGCACAGAGCTCAAGGGCACGGCGTCCGGCGTTCGTCCCCCCGACCCCATCCCAGCCTCACTTCGGGCCTCGGGCATCTTCCTAAGAAACAACTCAGGGGAGATGCTATTTCCCACTCCGGGTGACAGTGACGGAGGGGAAAGAGGAAGGCCAGCTTCCCAGGCACCCTCCGATGATGCCCCTTGATTTCGCAGAACAGACGCCGCCGCCCGACAGCGGCCGAGGTGGACAGGCGCGCTCTGTCGTGCGTAATGAGCTGGTCCCGCGGGGCACGTGCCTGCCCGCAGCCTGGCACGCCCACCGGCAGAGGGGAAGCCTTAATTGCCAGGGATCGAGCTAATTAATTACCCACAAACACCCACAGGAGCTGGCAGGGATCTGTCTCCATCCAGGTCACGACGGGAGGGAGGTTCCCACGAGGGATCTCACTTGACAAAACACGATGCCTTCAACGCGACGCGAGCGCAGGCCGCGTATGACCCCGGGGAAAAGACCTCGCTGTGCCGAGAAAGTGCCAAGAAGAAGCCTGTCACCTGCGGAGTTTCAAGCGCCCAACATCCGGGGAGCCAGGCCTATCGTCCCGACCTAGAAGTCACCGGTCTTTTTCCTCTCGCACAGCATCTACCCAGGGTTTAAGATTTCCACTAAAAATTCGACGTCGTGTCTTCCAGTTCTTATCAGAATAGAAAATTTTCAATGAGTGAAAAACAAAACTCGATGTAATTCTCAGCACTCTTTAGGCAACGTCGAAGGGTAGGTTTTTAAAATTGTAAATACGGGTTTTTTTTCTAAATATGTGTTTGTTTTTTTTTAAATCCTTTTTCAGAGCCGTTTTGGGATCGCAGGAAAATCAAGAGGAAGGCACAGAGCGCGACCACGTGAAGCAGTGTGAGCACCGCCACCACGTTGCATATATATATATAATAGATATATATTTGCATAAATATTTTATATATTTTTGCATAAATATTTATATATATTTGCATAAATATATCTCTATATATTTGAATAAATATATTTTATATATTTGCATAAATATATATTTTTATATATGTATATAGCAAATATTTAAAGTAAAAGATGCCACACGACCAATTTTAAATTACTCGGCTCACGTCTAAAAAAATAAAACCCCATTTTCTTATAGGATGACCACAGATGCCCTGAGTCAGCTCTGCCCACGGCACAGATACAGTTGTTTCCCATCAGAACAACGTCTCCCGTGGGGTGGAGGCAAAGCTTTTCTCCTGAACGCATTTCAGAGACACGAGTGCCTCTTGCTTTCCCAGACTCTCGAAGGGCGGCACACAGGAGCACGTGCCAGAACGCCCGGACTGCACGGGGAAGAGCGCACCGTTCGTGCAATCTACGTATGGGTGGGTCTCCACGTTTATTCTTTCCGTGAACCTACCTGGATACGCAATAAAAGAATCACATATACGCTTAGATATAGATGTACGTATCTAAATACAGATATTAAACTAGAGATGACATATAGATCCAACGAGGTGAGTCATAAAGTGTAAAGACATAGAAAATATATATCCCCCCCCCAAAAAAAAAATATATATATATATATCTCCCAGATGTCGACAGTCCCGCAATTGAGAAACCCGAAGCCAGACTCACTTGGACAATCCACGTAGACATATAAAGAAATACAATTTGAGCTCTCATGTCATGGGATTATCCAAAAAAGAAGGGAAGCTCTATTTTATTTATTTTATTTTATTTTATTTATTTTATTTTATTTTATTTTATTTATTTTATTTTATTTTATTTTATTTATTTATTTTATTTTATTTTATTTTATTTATTTTATTTATTTTATTTATTTTATTTTATTTTATTTATTTTATTTTATTTATTTTATTTTATTTATTTTATTTATTCCATTTTATTTATTTTATTTTATTTATTTTATTTTATTTATTTTATTTATTTTATTTTATTTTATTTTATTTATTTTATTTATTTTATTTATTTTATTTTATTTTATTTTATTTTATTTATTTTATTTTACTTTATTTTATTTTATTTTATTATTTTATTTTTTCAAAACCGTGGAGTCGGAAATGGGACTAGAGGTTGCAAACCTTGTCCTGTTGAAAAGAGGTCAAAAAAGTATTACCCAAGTCCCCGCCTCCCGAAAAAGAGGATGAAAATACAAACGGAGTCCGTGGTCACGTGGCCTCACCTCTCAACATGTTTTATATGATGGACGCGAGGCTCAACCAGCGAAGATATTCTGTCCAGGATTTTCTTTTTTAATTTCTTTATTTTATTTTATTTTTTTTATTTCTTTGCAGCTGTGAGAACATCATCCCAGAATTCGGGAAACCGAAACGTGGCAACAGCAGCAGGAAAGACGCTCCCTGCTTTCTCTCGGACGCCGGCCCAGTGGGGAAAAACGACTTTCCCAGATGGGGGCCGTGGGCGGGATCCACGAGTTTGGGCCGCGCAGCCGAATGTCAAAATAAAGAGATACGGGGAAGGGGAGGCAGGGTGGGGAGAGAGGAAGGGTGTGTTTCTGTTCAAAGATGCGGTGGGGATACCCGCCCAATCTCTGAAAAAGTCAGAAAGGCACTTCGGGGGAAATAGTGTAGATTTCAAGGCCACGTGCTTACCCTAAAGGGCTGCAACAGCCCAAAAAGTGGGAGGGAAAATGGGCAACAAAACATCCACTTTCCAACCCCGAATCTTTACGATCTTGGGGTATTGGTCTGCACTTTCCTGCCACGGAAGAAACTAAAAAGAATCACAGGCACCGAAACATCTCCACGGCACCCGGCCTCCCGGTTCCTTCTCTGTCTTTTCTGAAAGTCACCGGGAACTTCTGCCGAAACGTGGCCTTCTCGTCGGTCACACACGTGTCTCAGCTCCGGAAGCAAGGCCCCGAGGTGCCACTCCGACGCAGCTGGAGTGGAGTCAGCCATAGGGCAGGGTTCTGGGGCGGAAACGGGTCGACCCAGACGCCTGGACACTAGTTGGTGTCCATATAGGTGCGTGGCGTCCTGGTTTCTTCGGAGGTCACTCCTCCGTGGTCCACAGAAACGCTGGAGACTCTGGGGGACGCGGCCACTGAGTGAGGGACACGCCACCAGGGAGCAGGACGCGATGATGATGACGACGATGATGATGATTCTGCTCATCAGCTGGAGAGCCAGCGCACGGCCCTGAAAACACAAGGCTCCTTCGTAGATTAGGGGATCATAACCGCACTCGGACCCCGCCGTCCAGGGGACAGGGCGACACGTCCACGTAAGGTGCACGTCCTCTTCTACGTCTCTCTCGGTCCACAACGTGGAGCCAACGGTATAAATTTGAAAAGGAGGCCATCCCTTCCAGCGCTGGGGGCCTTTAGGGGCAGGAACTGAGACGTGTGTCTAAGGACATGGACAGCCGAGTCGCTCGATGATGCGTTTTTGGAGAATTAAACCACGGTTGATACACGTAACCCGGCGAATCCTTTGTACCGACCCCGTAGGGGCACGTGGCTGCATTAAATCCCTTTTAATCTGAACGTTTTATGCCGTGTCAGCCCTTCTTTAGGAGGAGTTGCCACCGATCCCGCCCTGGCGATGCGGCCCATCCTGTCTGTTTCTGGACGAGCACGGCGTCTGCATTGGCCCATCCAGGGACAAACCCCAAAGGTAACGGGATGCGTTGCAAATGCGAATGTCCCAGCGGATTCCAAACGGTGAAAAGTGACACCAGAAGCATCCTGACCTCGAATCGCACAAGGGGAGGGATGCTCGCCCTCGCTCCCCCCGGCGCGCCCGGATGATGAACGAGCGTCTCGCCAGGTGACGGATGGGTTGCCCCGCGACATGAACGTCCCCCGCGTCATTAAGCGCTCGCTCCGTCTCACGGTCTCATTTCCGGCCTCACGCAGGTGTCGCTCCTTCAGGCCTCACCAGACCGCAGCTCTGAAACGTCAAAGGTCACCGCGATCCTGTGGGGTCAGCTTGGAGGGGGAACCTCGCGTCGTTTTGTCCCGATCCTGGGCGTGACGATCTGGAAGAGGCAGGTTTTTATAAAAAAAAAAAAGTTTCCCATCGCCATACATCGTATGGGTTTTTCCCCCCAGTGGTGACCATATATCCATCTGCCTTCTCTCTCAAAAAAAAAAAAAAAGGTAACATGAAAAGCAAAATGACATATTTTGGGGGTGCTCGAACAGCACACTTTTCCCGTAAGTTGGCCGGATATTAGTAACTTGGAAGGAAAAAAGCTTATTAAATGACAAAAGGATAAATAGAATTTGAATGAAGCGTTTCCGTTAGCTTTTTCCCCCCTCCTTTTGGGGGGGCTATCGTTGCTCAGACTCCCCTGAGGACAGATGTGAGCACTTTGGGGGGACTGAAGACCCAGCGATTCCTCATCGTCTTCTTCTCACGGGCAGCCTGGAGAATGCGCCGCCAAGTTCTCCTGTTCTCAGAATTCCTCGTTGCCCAACCTTTCGGTCTTACAGAGATGCTGGGAAGGGTGGATCGCAGGAAGGCACACCTGCAGAGCCCCCGGGGGCCAGAGCGTCGTGGCAGGGAGACGGGACGGCCAGCCTCCTCCTGCCACCTTCGTAAGCTCATCTGGGGTTCCTACTTAGGGGTGCCGGCGAGGGTCTTCGTAAATGCCACGTGGAAGGCACGAGAGCTTCCTCAAGGCCGTGTCGCCCGGGGTGCACGCAGGTGAGCCCGAAGCAGGAGGAAGAGCTGTACACGCGCCTCCAAGCCTGGGGACCTGTCCTGCAGAAGGAAGGACCGTGACACCTGCCACCAAGGCGTCCCCAAAGCCTGGCTGCTCACCGGGGGGGGCCACATCCAGTAGGAGCCACCGAGAGGCCCCGACAGACGACTCTGCCTTCACTCCTGCTGGTCGTTCTAGGGAGAAGAGCCCAGCTTTGGAGGTTCCGCTCCAGTGTCACCTCCCCTAGGACGCTTGCCCTGAAGGGAGGAGCCCCGTCCTCCGAGATGCCATACAAACCACCCTGGGCCGTCCCCCGTGAACTGAAGTTCTCTGTCGCGGACGCGCCGCAGCCCCTACTGGACCGCAAGGCCCTGGCGAGCAGGGTTTGACCGTCTCGCCTTGGAAATGGAAGGAATCCGTCAATACTGCCCCAAATAAATGGACGGGATTAAAGCAGAGCTTTAAAAAATAAAAACTCACAAGGGGGTGGGAGGTGGACAGAGCCAGCCATCTGCCCTCTGGGATTCGCGGGAAAACGAGCCGCGCACACTCAGCTCCTTTCTTTGCTCCCTCGCTGACAGAGGCGACACCTTTCCTCGGACGTTTCCCATCAATTGGGAAAACGGGGTCCGCTCGCCACTTTGAAGCCAGGCGGGGAACCTTTCTTTCCAGGACACAGAGGGCAGCCCGGCCCCGGGGGGACGTGGCTCCCCTGGCGCCTGCTAAGTCCACATCCACAGCGGCTCGCTCCCGAGGTCACCGTCCGGCCTTGCTGTGTGTGCGACCCCTGCCAGGTGTCCCCTCGGCCCGGCTACTGCTCACTTCCCAGGCGAGCATGGTGGGCTCCTGCTTTGAAATCTTTTTTACTGAAACCGTCAGGACGCAGGATCTAAATTCAAATGACACAAAATCTCCCTCCGATCAGGTGTCTCTGAAAGGCGGGTGTCCGGGGTCAGGTTTCCTCGAAGCGGAGGCCGAAATGGGGTGTCCGTGCGTGGATATATGGGGGGTGGGATGCTCTCCGTGGGAGGGAAAAGAGGGGGGCAGGAGTAGGACTTGAGCTGGGTCGTGATGTCAGCTGGTCCCTTGCAGCATCGACTGGGCCAAAAGGTAGATCCCAGCGGGGGGGGGGGGGGGCTGGCCTCCCACACCTCGTGGCAGGGAGCCCAGGGGCAGACTCGGCCCTCATCAAGGGGGAGGGTGCACCCCCTTGCTGGCCAGAGGGCGCCCAGAGGCCAAAAGGTTAATCTCCGACGGGGGAGCAGCTGCAAGCTATTAGCAGCCGATTCAGGAGGCGGCGGGGAGTGACCGGGGCCTAGGGCCAGAGGTCACCCAGAGCATCTAACGAGAAGGAACTGCTGTCTAGAACCTGTTTTCCCGAATCCTACAGAAACGGCCCACGTTCCTAAGATGATGGCACGAAGATTAAGTGCAGTGACGAGCACGTCGTCCTGCCCAGTCTCCTGCAGGGACACGGTGACGCCTCGCTAGCGGCAGCTCGGAAGAGCTCCGGGTCTGTCTGGCTGACGGAAAGAGGAAAGCCGGGCCGGACTTAATTAATAAGCGCCACATGGTGACACACGAAGTGCCTTCAGACTTCGGGGTGCAGGAGACGTGAGCGGGCGACGCTGGGGGCGGCCGGCTTCGGCTCCGTGACGAAGGCAGCGCGGTGGCCCGGGTGCCACTCCCTGCCCCCGCCCGTCACGCAGAAAATACCTTCTGATGATGGGGACAGGCGTCGCCGCCTGTGGCCCCAAGCTCTCGCCCCCTAAACCCTCTAAGAGCCAGACTTCGGGGCGGGGACGTGAACATTTGCTGTGAATCGCGTGATGCCTCGTTTGGGTCGAATTCAGAAATTCTTAGACACCAGAGCCAGAGAGCCGGGGACCCGGAGCGGGGGATACAGAGGCCCCCTGGGGGGGTCGGGTCCCCCTCGGGAGTGTCTACACTCCCAATTCGGCGCATGGCGAGTGACACGCCGGGGCTGAGGAGGACACTGGCCACGACATCCCTGCTCCGCACCCCTCGGAGCCGGGTGGGGACCCGATCGGCTGCTGCCGAGGGTTTCGGACGCCCCGTTTGCTTGTTTACTCTTTCTCGCAGGAGGGGCTGCATGTCCCTCCAGCTTCTGCCAACACAACACTTCCCCGTCCTGCTAGGAAGAGCCTCTGAGGTCCCACCAGCCACCGACGCGAGCCTATCAGGGTGAGGGTGCTTTGCGGGGTCACTAATGCCCGTGAAGCGCGAACCTCTGGGCCCTAACAGCATCCTAGAAGGCCAGGACCTTCTAAGCTCCCGGCAACCTGCTCCTTATGATGCGATCAGATTCCACCCGCGTCTTCCGGGCCGCGTCCCCAAGGGCTGGCAAGGAAGCGGACACCCTCTCCTCCTCCGGGGCACCGCCCCCAAATTAAGTGAGATTCGGCTAAAGGGAGATGGGGCTGTCTCGGCCACAATCGCCCTCCTGGCCCCGTTCTCGTCTCTAATCCTCTGGTGACGGTGATGGCGAAAGTGACCGTAAGGGGGGGGGTTATTCCCAAGCTTGGCACCTCGGGTCACGCGTGATGTGCCTGCTCACCGCCCCCTCGTGCCCTCAGGAAAGGTTCATGGCTCCCCCAACTGGCACCCTAGCACCCCAGTCCTCACCTAACCTCTCCGTCCTCCCTCCTTGCCCCAAAGCCCGGTCACCCTCTGCGCCCTGCAGGGACGTCGACGTGGGTGCAAGGAGGGTCAGGCTTGAGAATGGTCGCCTGTCTGCTCCGGGTCATATTGACCAGTTGGAGGGGACACCCCTGCCTCAGCTCCGGCCCAGAGGTCACCTTCAGCCCGCCGCTGCGGGGATGCCCTTCCCGCCCACCTCTGGGGCAGGGTTCTGAGCTCGTGCGTCTGTGACATGTGCGACCTTGACCCGGCGACGTGGCCAACGCCTGGATGCAGCATCCATCCCGGAGCCACACGCTGCCCCCCTGGGAGGGAGGTGCTGGCGTGACCTGAGCCTCCTAGTGAGGACCAGAGCTCAGCGGTGACATGAGGCAGCCGGGAAGCCATCTATCCCCCTTTCATCCGAGATGCTAAGCATCTCCGATCCACAGCGGCCCCGATCATGCAGGCGACGCCCACCCCCTTGGCCACCCGCATGCATCCGTGTCGAGACTGTCTTGGCCTTTCCAGGCGGGTTGACAGCCCCGTGGCTGAGGCGGGGAGCCGAGCCAGCCCGCAGACGTGGGGGCATCGGGGGAGCATGATCTACCCGCAGCCCTCAGTCTACCTGCTGCGGGGCGCGCAGGCCTCGGCGGGCGGGAACTGCTCCGAATTGGGGCGAAGACATCAGACCAAAGCCAGATTCTCGAGGTCACGGCCCTAAGTGGCTCTTTGTCGCCACTACGAGTGCATAGGCGGGGGCCTTCCTAGCCAGGCCTGGCAACTTTCACACCTGAGCCCTCACCTCGGCTGGCATAGAGACCGGTGCCAGCCTCCCTCCATCCTTCAAAACACACCCAGACCCGTGCAAGACACTTAGGACCGGGTGGCTGGCCCCGAAAGAGCCTTCTGCAGCCGCCTCCCTGCGGGGTGGGGTGGGGTGCAGGGCGGGGTGGGGTGCTGGACCCCCCTGGATGCTCCCGCTAATAAACACCACCTGCGGCGTGACAAGTTGGCTGCAGCCCGGGTCCCCCACGTTCCCCCGATTATTTTTAAAAGGGGAGGGACGGCGAGGCTTGACTTTTGGAAGCAGAATGCGCCGCTGTCTTTTCAAATCTCCAGAAAGCCTTAATCCCTGCAATTTAGAGAAATCGGAGCAGCGCCGACAGACAGACAGGTTCGGGGTGAACCTGGGGGGGGCGGTGGCTTCGCCCCTGACTGCAAAAGCCGCCGTTATGAAGTCCTTAAGGGTAATTTGCAGCTCATTGCCACCCCCCCAGCTAATTAAAACGTAATCGGGATTGTCTGGCGCTGCGTGTTCTGTCAGCGATTTCTCTTCCAGGGAGAACCCACGCCAAGGGACCACAGGAAGAGCCTTTCATGGGAACTGGCTGGATCTGAGCTGCTGCTGTAGCCGCTGCGACTGGCAAAGAAATAAATTCCAGCAAGTGACAGTTCAGGGGAAAGAACCAGAAAGGGAAAGATGCTCTTTCTTTCTGCAGGGAGTGGGCCGCCCCGACTCGTCCATATTGTTTGTCCTTCTCTCTGGAGGGTGACTTGCGGGGCGGGGAGGGGTGCTGTTGGCACTGGGGGCCTGGGGACGAGCCCTCACGGGGATGTCACCCAGGGGGACGAGCGCAGGGCTGTGACTTTCTCTGAAACCAGCTGGACACTGTGGCTTTGGGAAAAGCGCACCAGGCGCACGCAGACTTGGCAAACTGGGTCCATCTCCCCCCGTGACCCCTCTTCCCCGACCCAAACTCGGTTCTGCTGCTGCTGCCTTGCGCACGAGGTGCCACCTGCCCTGTCGCAGCTGCAAGCATCCCGGAAGGCCACGGAGATTCCTCCCAAACCGCCCACCCCCTTGTCCTTAGCATCGTCTCCTATCCCCAGGGCCCCCCAAGAAGGTCCCCTCTCCCGCCCAGAGAGTTTAAGGGCTTTTAAGGGCGGAGGGCTCCTCTCAGAAACCCCCAGGGAGGCCCTGCCGCCCCACCCCGCCTCTTCCTCGAGGCCTGCGCTGTTGTCCCCTCCGCACAATTGGGGTCTCAGAGCAGGTGAGCGGCTAAGGATGGGGGCGAGAGGGCTCAGCAGAGGACGATGGCGCGCGGGAGGAATGAGCTGTCCCCGCGGGGGACGGCAGGTGCACGCCGCGCGGGGGTGAGTCCCGTGCGCCCTGCCCCGGGACCCCACGCAGGCCCCCCGGGGGTCCCCGCCCCTGGGCGCCCCGTGCGTCAGCGCCAAGCGCACCCCTCCCGGGGGGTCCCACACACAGCGTCGCTCCCACACCCCCTCCCTGCGCCCTGTGAGCGCTCCCCACCCTCGGCCTCTTGGGGCCGGGCACCTAGGGAGCCCCGGACCCTTCCCGCAGCAGCATCCATGCAACCCGGGGACGGGGACGCACCGGGTGTCCCCAGGGCCCCGCGACCTCCCGGCCTGGGCGCGCCACAGAGAAGAGGCAAAGTGTCCCCCGCGGGCACCTGCGCAGCCGGGCGCGCCTCCCCGACTCAGGAGGACCCCGAGTCTCCCCAACGCCGGGGGACCCCGAGCCTCCGCCAGGGCTTTCGGGGCACCCGGAGGCTCCGCCAGGGAATTGGGGGGACCCGGAGGCTCCTCCGAGGAGATCGGGGGGACCCGGAGCCTCTCGAACTCCGGGAGACCCCGAGCTTCCACCAGAGCGTTGGGGGGACCCGGAGCCTCCGCTGTGGGCGTCCGGGAGACCCGGAGCCTCCCTAATTCCGGGGGATTCCGAGCCTCCGCCAGGGAATTGGGGGGACCCGGAGCCTCCTCCGAGGCGATCGGGGAACCCGGAGCCTCCGCCAGGGAATTGGGGGGACCCGGAGCCTCCGCCGGGGAATTGGGGGGACCCCGAGCCTCCGCCAGGGAATTGGGGGAACCCGGAGCCTCCTCCGGGGCGACCGCGGGGCTCTCCCAAGTCCCTGGAAACTCAGGAGCCCACCCTGGGGGGACACCGCCTTCCTTGGCTTCGCCTCCGGGGAAGAAGGCTTCTGGGGGGACCATCACGGGGGGGACCGTTGTGCTGTCGCCTCCCTTTCCTCTGGGGAAGGCGGGTCGGAGCGGGGCACCCCGCCTGGGAAGCGCGCGCGGAGGGCGCGGAGGGCCCGGGCCGCGCCCCGGGGCGCCCCCTCCCCACCCCAGCCCGCGCTCGGAGGGCAGGGCCCCCCACCGCACCCCGGGGCCCTACCTGCGGGCGCCGCGCCGACGCCGACAGGCGCGTGAGGTGCAGGCTCAGGCACCTGGCCGCGCAGCGCGCGCGCTGGACGCTCCGGGCCGGCAGCGCCTCGTCCCGCCGCCGCGTCGCCGTGGCCGTGGCCGTGGCCGCGGCGGTGGCCGCGCCGGGCCGGGGCGCCAGGCCGCCCCCCCACACGGCCAGCCCCACGCACAGCGCCAGGCCGGCCCCGGGCCGCATGGCTGCGCGTCGCGGGGCGCACGGCCGGGACCGCGCGGCCGCCGGCGAGTCGCCCCGAAAGTTGGAGCCCGCGAGGCGGGCCCCGCGCGGCGCCGCGCGCGCCCCGAGGGGCGGGCCGAGGGGGCCGGCGGCCGCGCCATTGGCTGCGGGGAGAGGGAGGGCCGGGGGGCCGGGCCGGCCGGGGGCAGGTCCGCGAGCCCCGCGCGCGCGAGGGGGGAGGCCCCCCTCCATGCGGACCGGGTCCCCCCTCCATGCGGACCGGGTCCCGCCCCACATGCGCCCCTCTCCAGGGGCGTGGGGGTCGCGCTCCCGTGGGGCCACCCACGCAGGGCGCATCCGCTCCGGCCCGCCCCCACCTGCGCCCCCATCCAGGTGAGGGGCAGGTGCGCGCGCGCCACCCCGGGCCGTCCGGGAAGGCGGGTCCCCGACCCCCAGGGGCGTCAGGACTGCGGACGGGGGACCCAGCGTCCCCAAGGAGCGCGCTCAACTGCGGCAGACCTGCATGTTCCCTTTTTTCCCCCCCGAAAAGTGGGAAAGGACCACGAATGAAGCCCAATGAAGTCCCCCTCGTTCTCTCCCTCCCACCCCCCAATTCTTCTCTCCTTCCTCGTCCCTTCCTCTCTTCCCCCTCTCCATTCAGCCCTTCCCCCTTTCCCCCTTCCCTTCTGACTATTATTATCTGGGGAAGGATCTGAGGACGGAGCTGCCAACAGGTTCTTAAAAGTGGAGCCACCGCACCCTGTTCCCTCGGGTGTCTCTTTCTCTACCCAGCACTGCTGGGACTTATTCACAACATAAATCTTCCCTTTGTGTATGCCCCAAGCCTCCTGAGTCACCCTCTCCAGCCCTGAATTTGCCACCCGGGCCTCCCTCCTAATCTCTGCAAGGCTCTCGCACCCTCCCCAATGCTCTGTCACATGTGTCCTCTCTCCCCGGCCTGGGCCACGCCAAGTAAAGGGACACAGTGGCATTTGCAAGCACAGCACCTGTCACAAAGCTTTATCCTTCCCTGAGCCCCGCTGGGCCATGATGGTGCCCCAGCCCCCTTGCAGGCCGCAGACCCTAGGGAGCAGGGATGTGACCCTGAAGGCTGTGCTTCGGGCTTGGGGCTTGGGGATGTTTCTATGACAGGGTCGAGTCAAAAAGCCTGGGATTCGGATGCAGGACAACCCGGAGACAGCCTACAGCTGTCTCCCATTTCCAGCCTACCCCCCTCCTTCCCTCTGCAATCTGGATCTCTTCCTGGGGAATTCTAAGGACAGCCGTCCACAGTCACCCCTTAGACCTGTGACGCTTTTCCAAGTCCATCACCTTACGCGTTACCTTTCTTCACACGGCCAAGGCGGCAAGGCCAAGGGAATTCATCCCTCGGTGTGTTTCTCAGTGAATTTATTTATTTATTTATTTAAGTTCGGGGTTGTCTTCTTCCAAGGGATCGATCGGTAGGCAGAGCTGGCTTCATGAGTGTGTGACCTAAGACCTCCGTCTTAGAAGGGGACCCACTCGATTTAACTAACGTTCTTCTGTCATGATTTTCATTTTGGGCAAGATTTAAATGAGGTCGGCCGGCAAAACGATATTACATTTTAGCCAGAAACATAAAAAATCCAGGCGTGCTCTCACGTGAGCTCAATAGTTAGTTTTAAAAAGATGCTCGGAATGGCAAAGGGAAATCTTTCCAGTGAGTCAGACTTAATTAATAGTGACTAATGGGAAAAGGAGGTGACCCCAAGTGGGGAGGCAGATAAGCCTCGTGTCCATTTAAATGGAGGAGTGACGTCTGAACACGGGGATCGTCTTCGAAACATGGTCACTTCGGTTTGGGAACGCATAAAAACACTTCCAAAAGCTCTCGCGGATCCTTCCAGAGCGTGCATCTGAGTTTTCTAGTTAGGCAAATAGCTCGTCTTGGTGGAGGCATGGAACTTTGCGCTGCATATCATGAAATTTATATTCCAGAAAGGGAAATCCCATGGACGGGCCTGCTGACCTTTTAAAACCAGCTTTTAAACGATCAAAGGGATCGGCTGACGAGGACAGAGTGAAACACGCTGCCACCTTGCTCAGGTGACGGAAGGAACACACAAACAAGGCCGTCACTCACAGCTTCCCAGAACTGAGCTGTGCTCTTCTTCCTCGCCGTTTATTTCGTTTATTCCTTTTTTTGTGTGTTTGTGTGTTTGTTTTCTAGCAGCGACTCAGAACCCCCTTGGAGAACTAGCTCCAGGCCCCCCCCCCCCCAGTCAGAGACCAGGGCTCAGTGCACTATTTTGAGAGAGAACCGATTTGGAAGAACAGGTACCCCGTTAAAAATGGAGCAGAAACTTTGCTTTCAAAAGCATCTATGACTTCATTTTGCTGAAAGGACCTTTTTTGGGTATTCGTGTGGCTATGGGTCGGACTTATCAATCTATTTCTTAATAAACATATCAATATGTTTTTTTTCCCCCAATACATTTAACCAAGACCGTCTTAGACTCATTTTTTATCTATTTTTATTTATTTATTTATTTATTTATTTTGTTTTTATTTATTATTTTTTTCGGCCAGTGCCTCACTTTTTAAAAGGTTTTCTCCAGCAACGCTCGATAAGAATCAAATATGAAGGAAGCAGGAATCAGCTTTCTCTGCTACGGCCCCCCCCCCACCCGCGGAAAAGCCAGTTGAGAACTGACTCTAAAAAGGAAGGGGACCAGGGATGGCATCGAGGACTCTTGACCCGAATGCAGGCCCTGACCACCGGCGATCGGGTATCCGGGACAAGGAAGGGAGGGGAGGGAGCTCACAGATGACATCCCTCTTAGTTGCTTTCCTTTGACGACGCTGTCACACACACACACACACCTTCTCTCAGGGAAAATGCGAGAAAGCCCAGAACATGTCCTCCTAGCGCGGGCCTTGGTCCCTCCTCGACCTCCACTGTTCCAGCCTCAGTTCCTAGAACCCCTTAGCTGGAACCTTCTGGATGTCTCCTCCACCTGTGCTGCAGAGTGAATCCATGAATCAATCCCCTCTGCCCAGCTGTGGGATGCTTGGTGCGGTGACTACGCCGAGACCTCTTAATAAGAGAGGAAAAGAGATGGTGACATATGGGGGATGGGAGGGCAGGGCGCAGCTACCAACCAACTGAATGGATCAATATCAGATTGGCATCTTTCGTAATAATAGATTTCAGGCGAGGATGGAATTTTCCAGAATGGCACTGGACCGATCTGGGCCCTGGCGGCCAATTTAATCATTTTTTCAGATGCAGAACTGAGCTGCTTGCCCGGGATCATCGCTTTTGGGAAGAGAAGAGCCATGTTTGGGTCATCTGTTTCCCTTTATTGCCTTGCAACTCTCATTTTCTGTTTCAGGACATGTCTAGCAGACGACGCATCTTCCTCTCTGGCGTGAAGATTAAAACGTAGTGGTGCTGTTGGCAGGTGTAGAGGTGCTGTTTTTATCCGTCTTCTCGGTGTTTGCTAAGATTTTACCAAAAAAAAAAAAAAAAAAAAAAAGCATTTGAAACGTGTTGGCTGTCACTCCCCAGCGAGGAAGGATATTTTAATTCAATTTTCATACTTTTTGCAAAATATACGCAGAACTGCCAACAGCGCTATCGTCAAGCGACGACTGGTTTTCAAGCATTTTTCCTCCCTGCCCTTTTCCCTTCCCTCCCCGAAAGGCACCGCCCGTCCATCCCATCGCTGCTGAATTGGTCTGCAGCCCAGTGGTTTCTCAGGATTTTAATGCTAGTGAAACGGACAGTCATAGTGTCATCACGGTCACCCCTGACTCTACCGACAACCTGTGTCCCCGTCCAAAACCACTCAGCAGCCATACACAAAATTCTATGAAAAAGCCCCCAAATGCAGCAAACCGTTTAAAGCAGAAAAAGTAACTTCTGTGTTTCCGATTCTCGAGCTGGACCCGACTATTACTGGCTTGCCCCCGAACTACCTCCCGAGGAGCAGCCGCAAATTAAAAGAAATTTAAGTTCCGTCGTCGTAACTAAATCTGACACGATGGAAACCTTCTCCTGCCCTCCCGAGCGGCCTGGTTTTCATGTGCGATGAATGAATGAATTTTTATTTTTCTTCAGTAAAATCCCGGTGTAAAATTTTGCAAAGGGAGACTTTGTCAAGCTTTTTTTTCGGCAATCGCGTTTTCACTCCGATTTTCCTTCCTACACGTGAAGATGAACCTACCGGAGCTCTGCAGAAATACTGAATCTCTATTCTGTTAAAAGACTTAAAATGGGGTTTTCTCTGACGTTCCCAGGCCCCGTCGAAATTTACCCGGAGCCATGCAAATCCCACAGACTTGGGAAGAGGCTCCAGGAAAAATTCCAAAAGCGGCTTTGAAAAAGGAAACAGCACCACATCCTGGCAGAACAGATAAACTACGGAGGAAGCCCCACTCCTCCATCTGTGAGAGGCTATTTTTAGGGCTAAATTGTCAACTCGACGGCCTGAATCTGAATTCAATCCTCAGCCCATATTCCCAGTTACGACCGAGTGGGTTAATCCAGCAGGAAGAAAAGCAAAGGGAGTTGACAGGCCCTAGGCGCAGGGCTGGCGAACAGAAAGGAGACCCAGGGACGGCCTTTCAGCGCTCACGGGCCACTTTGGGCAACACGAACCCGACGGCAGTCAAGAGACGACGGGAAACGCGTCTCACGGCGTGAAGGGAGCGATGTGACCCCCAGAGGTCGAGCGAATAGACCGGAGGGGGGTGACTAACGCACGGATTCACACTTTTCTGGATTCACAGCAACTTGGGGAGAGAAAATGAAACAGAACAGAAACGAAACCCCAAATTTGGGTTTCCTTTGGGGTTTCCTCTAGAAGTAGAACCAGCTGGAGAATATCCTGCTCTCTGGTCAATAGTGGGCATTTCCGAGGGTCCAAACTCAAAGGTCATCCAGCCCCTTCCCTGCTCTTGTCCAAGTGATAGCTTCCGGGCCTCCTGAGGCCCACCCCTTCATCCCTCCCGTTTCGCAGAAAATGGAGACTTACCATTGCCGAGAATGCATGCGAACGAAGGCCAGGAGCTAGCTGGCAAGGTTTCACGTGGGGGGTCATGAATACCATACGAGGTGCTAGAATGATCCGTGACAAAGGAAATTCGTCAGCCCACGCCGTGTCTCTGCTTCTCGGCATGTAGTGTGGCTGCTCCCATGCACCATCCTGCAGGGGGGCAGCTCAGGGCTCCGGGGCAGCACCACGGCTGGCCCTCCCCGAGTCACACAGCTGGGACTGGGGCCTCAGCCCCACCCCAGACTCCCCCGGGAAACAGCTCCAACCTCAAAGATGCAGAAGCCGGTCATGATTTACCCTCCAGCCCACGCTGGACAAGGCCCCAGGGAGGGAGGCAGGGGGCCTCACAGCATCATCCGACACAAAAGGACAAATCGGGAGTCGGATCGGAGGCGGATCCAGGACCCGAAGGCCATTTCTTAAATCAAACACGGAATGTCCTCGCTGCACGAACGAAATAACAACAGCAAGAGCAACGACCCTAATAACGCGTTTAACGTTACGTCAAAATCAAGACGCGTTGACTCTCGACAACATCTTAAAGAGAGACTCGCCGGAGCAGAAGAAGATGTTGCCACAACACGCACAACCGACAACTACTAGAGCGAAGGCGTTTCTGCAAATCCTCAAAAACGGCACAAGCGGACGGAGAGGAAACTAAGCAGAATGATGGGTAGATGAGGAAACACGGATTTCTAAAGGACAGATGATGTAGCATTACTGGGGACCGGGGAAGACGTGTGTCGAATAAGTGTACAAGGGTGCCACTTTGCGGCCTTCGTCTCGGCCACGGTTGACAGGTCGGACCATGCGACCTCTCGGGGCGCCGCAGGTGGCTTCCTCACACGCGTGCTGGGCGTGCGAATCGTCGCACTCGCTCTGGAGGACGAGTGGCCCCGCTGCCCACAACCGTCAAAATAAACTAATTATTGAGATACGCACGTTCAAGAGAGAGACCTGAATGTATAGCCGCCAGCGAGGACCCCTGCGCACGGGTGCTAGGCGGCAGGACGCCGTTTTCATAAAGAGAACGACAACTGGAATACCAACTGCTGCTCAGTCAGCGCGTTCGTGCATGAATCCATAACAGGAAGGTGAGGGAAGAGTTGAGACAGGTGGAGGCGTCGTGGTGGACTGGTTGATTATAAAAATGTTTTCTTACCGGGGACAGAACGTGCTGGGGCTCCTTCCACGATAACTAATTAAACGGCTGGTCGGACGGGCAGGATGGGACAGTGATGAGTCGGACGTGCAGAAGGGGCCGTAGCTGGGACAGTGATAAAAACGTCACGGGCCGGGAATCATTCACTGATCCAACTCCACGTCCCTGAAGTTTAATTTAAAAATATAATGAAGCGAAAAGAGCAGGCCCAGACCCTACGTGTTGATTTAAGCGGCAAGTCGGGGTCCCATTTAATACACTGTTAATAAGAATTCTGGTTTTTTCTGGGTGCGCAAAGTCAGAGGAGAATAAGGCTCAGGGAGCGAACGTTATTCTTGGGGATAATAAAGAGCAAGAAGATGTAGCCGGGTAACGAGGCTCCCACGTACCCACCCTCAGGCCCTGCACGAAAGCCTGCGACACCGTACGCGTCAACTCACTGGAGTCCTCCTTGACGCCCGTGTGTCGCTCGCTTCCTTCGCTCTTAAGGGCCAGCTTAGTTCGTCTGGGCCCCAGGACCTCGCGTGGAGAAGAAGGGAATGTCGGAGAAGGGACCCACGTGTGTCACCCCATGTCAGAACCCCGTTTAGGATGACAATGGAACGGGGAGCCCTGTAAAGTAAAGCCAAAGCTGGGCCGCCAAGTTATTAGGAGGTGAATTCTCTCCAAAAACCTTAATCCGAGGCTGTGATTTCTCGTATGGTCCTCAAATCCCCCTTCGCTCTGCTTTGTACCCAGTGTGACGCCTACTGCCGCCTGGCTTTACGGCCTTGCTGGATTTTTTTTTTTCCTTCTACCTTCTAAATGCGCGTGGACATTATTTTCAATCTTACACGCTTTCTAGAAGCTACTTCAAAAGCGATGCTGCTAGGGCCATCATCGCAGACTCACCCACGACATCGACCGGGTCTCTCGATTTCCACTTTCCACGCGAAACGGCGCGTCTAGCAAACATGGAGTTTTAACGGACCCACGAATAAAGAAAGTCATGGCACCGGGGCCATAAAAACACTGGTCGAGGGTTCACAGGCGGGTTCCTACATGCGGCCCACGAGGAGTGTGTCAAAGAAACTGCGCAGAGCTCTTTATGGGGTTTTTAGAGCTGCAGAGTGTGAAATCTGCCTTCCCGTCCCCTTGCGAGGTGCCAGTAAGTAGGCGACTTCACACATGTTCAGCTTGGGGACCGTCACCGAGTCGCCGTACTAAACATCTCTCTCCTTCCGCAGCTGTCAGCATTTCCGTCCCCATAAATCGTATGACATTTCAGCAAAAAGCTAGCAGGTGCCGTTTTCCTGCTTGACGGCGTGTTCTCGGAGAATAGTCAAGGGGGGATGATCTCTTGGGCATCCGGGGCTATGCTTCACGCGCTTTCTTTGCACGGTCATCTCGGACGGTCAGGTTCACAGCTCCCTGGGACTTGGCGAAACTGTGAAAAGGGCAGGAACGCATTCCCTGGAGGTTTCACAAAGCTGAACGGCGTGGCTAGGGGGTTCTGTTCCGTGCCCTTGGACGGGACCCGTGTTAAGGAAGACACCCTGAGTCGGCACGTCGCCTCGTACTTGGGGACTTGGCGATGACCGTTGCTTGATGCTAACCACCACCTTGCAAAGGAAATACCAGCACCCGAGTGTGCTACATGAAGAAACCGGCTCAGAGAAATGAAGCGATTTGCGCCAAATCCACGGTGGCTGAGTGCGGAGCTGGGACTCATACTCAAGTCTGGCTACTCCAAGGTCCGAGCGTGGCACATCAAACCGTCCTTCTAGGCTAGACACCGCAAAATAAAAAACAAACAAAACAAACCAAAATAAAACAAAACAAAATAAAATAAAATAATTAAATTAAATTAAATTTAAATAAAATAAAATAAAATAAAATAAAATAAAATAATTAAATTAAACTGAATTAAATTTAAATTTAAATAAAATAAAATAAAATAATTAAATTAAATTAAATTTAATTTAAATTTAAATAAAATAAAATAAAATTAAATTAAATTAAATTAAATAATAAAATTAAATTAAATTAAAATTTAAATAAAATAAAATAAAATAAAATAATTAAATTAAATTAAATTAAAATTTAAATAAAATAAAATAATTAAACTAAATTAAATTTAAATTTAAATAAAATAAAATAATAAAATAAAATTAAATTAAATTTAATTTAATTTAATAAAATAAAAATAAAATAAAATAAGATTAAAATAAAATAAAATAAAATAAAATAAAATAAAATAAAATAAAATAAAATAAAACAACAAGGATTTAGCAGAAGGAAGAAAGAAACCGAGAGGCAAAATAAAAGTGCCCGTGGTTTCATCGATAACGATGTCAAGTCAGAGGGTGGCATGAAAAATCGTACCCAGAAGTCAGAAATTTGCAAATAACCGGTAAACGCTAAGGACAGTGATAATCCCCAGTGAGCGACCCAAAAGGGTCACCCCGGGCAGGAGATCAAAGGGCGCAGTGACCGGCTGCGAGCGTCACGAAGCGCACCGTCCTGGACACGAGGATGGCCCCCGTGCCTGGCCGCGATGTCCCGTGTGGAGCGAGGTGAGGACACTGCGCACGAGGGCAGGAGTCGGCGCACCCCAGCCCACGGGCCACATCCTGCCTGCCCCTGTTTCTGTCATTAAAGGTTTATGGCAGCACGGCGGCCCCCAAGGGTTTGCGCGCCACCTCGCGTGACACACAGAGACCCTGAAAGATTTGCTCCCCGGCCCTTCAGATGGCAAGTTTATCGGCCCCCGTGGAAGGTGCAGACCAATGGTGGGGCGAAGGGCCTTCCAGGTGTGACCAGGGGCTTGGCCCGCGTGCGTGTGCCATCCCGCGCCGAGCTTGGTACCGGCCACGTCGTTTTCCGTCGGCCCCTGGCACACTGTCCTTGCACCTGACCACGTGTTGCCACCTCCCTTCTCCCGTGTCAGCAGCCACGTGGCGGGCCCTCCTCCGTCACCCTGTCGGCCAGCGCCAGCAGAGTGGGCCCTTCATGCCCAAAGCAGAGAAGGGGCCTTTCATGTCCTTACGCCACCACCTGCTGTCGCTCGTAGGTCAAGTCCGAGGTCATCCCTGGCCCACGTGGCCATCCCCCACACACCTGCCTTCCTCTACCCTCACCCCAGGCCTCCTCCTCCCGCGGAAGGGAAGCTGAAGACAGCGTCTGAGACACTCATCTCTCCTCTATTATCCACTTCTCCACCCAGATGCCACCATGTCGTTCGCCCCGGGACAGTAACCCCGCAAATTCCAACAGAAACGCTCCCGGCCTCGGTGGGCATCGCGTTCCAAATGCCAGTGAACGAGAAAGGGAGAACGTCCCCGAAACTCTCAATATTTAAAGACGTGATGCGTGGCTCGGTTTTTACCTCCCCATCATCCGCATGAAAAACTTATAAAACGGACTGTAACGAGCTGAGAGAAACGTCTTCGTCCACTTCCCATTTCCTCATCTCCCCCCAGTCACGCCCTCGGCCCCGATTCGGCTTCGTCCTGACACTTACCTCTGCGCAGAACTGTATTCTGCGTCCCGTTTACTTACGAATTTTATTTACTTCTCTCTTCTCTCCTCAATTAGATGTAAACTCCGTGGTCATCCTTTGGACCAAGCGGAGGGCATTGTCCCCTTTGCCACCGCCCGGTGTCCCGTCGGCGGTGCGCGATTCGGTGACGTCTCCCCTTCCTGACCTCATCTGCTACTGCTTTCCCCTTTCATGCTTTATTTTTTTTTTAATTTTTATGATTCTGGAACATTCCTGGTCCTGCTCGGCCTTGGCAGCTTCGCCCTCGCGGTTTCTTCCACCTGGAACACGCTGGGGCAGCTTTTCGCGTCACCAGCGTGTCACCTGCGTGCGACCCTCGCTCATCCCGTACCGGCTGTTGACTTTCCCCATCGCCTCCCCTACCTTCCAGAATTCAATTTACTGTTAGAAACACTCAAATAACTTAGCAGCTCGATCCTTTTCGCCGATAAGCTCGGGTGTTATAGGTTTTCTTCGTCGTCGTGGGTGCCCCATCAATCCCCGTCCCGGGGACAAGAGCTGTGATCCACCGTGCGCTGGAATCGCGGTTACGTGGGGGCGAAGTCATCTATCACGGGGTTTTAATTCCACGGAGAGACGCTTCAGATGTATCTCTGCGTCCTCGTCACACGGCTCGGTGCCTGGAGTGTCGCGGTCCCCTGATAAATGATGAAATGCATGACCCGAAGGTATTAAAAACTCATGCGCACGAGGCCTTGCACCTCAGGGTATTCGATGGCACAAGAGCTCTGACCACGTGCGAGCATATGGAGGAGGAAAAATCCCCCAAATTGGCGACCAAAACCCCCAAAAAAGGCTCAGGATGTATAGCCTTTTCACATGATGAACACACCTCTCTGCGGCCTGAGCACCCCGGGGCCAGGGCCGGCTTAGGACGCCCTTCAGACTCCCCGTGGTCCCAACGGACTAAAGGGGACACCCCGGGACCACGCTTGTCCCCTGCGGCCACACAGGAGCGCTCGGCCACACTCTGACCCTGTCTTGGGGGAACACGGTCCAGGCCCTGTAGGGACCAGAGAGATAAGCCTGGGGGCAGGAGCTGCCAGGAGGCGCTGTCGCCTTGCGGTCTCCCTGAGGCGGCCGCACGTACCTTTAAGTGGTGACACCCACATGTCTGCAGGGCCGGCCTCCCCCCTGGTGCAGCCGAGGACGCTCCCTCGGCCACCGTGAGGCACGTAGGTGATTAAACATCATGGGAGCCTCCCGCTGTTCCCAGCTGACGATGTAGCCATGTAGCATTTTTCTTTTGGCACAAAAAACCCTTTTTTTAATCATAACTTTAAAGTCAACAAAGAAACAACGTCCTCGCTGCCTCAGCGGTCGCTTTCCTGTGCTTTCCATCACGGCTCTCGTTCGTTTTTGGATTCTTCGAAAACTCAAATCGACGTTTTGATGACGACGTGAACGGATTTTGGCAGAGCGTAACCCAGACGCAGCGCGCGTAGAGGAAGGGGGAGCAGGTTTCTTCGTCGCAGCCTAAATAGGCTCCTCGCAGCCCTCAGACCTCTCTCATTCTCAACATCTCGTGCTCTGCCGTGATCGACAGGAGCCACGGGGTGCTCGGCTCGGCCACGGGGTGAACAGGCGTGGGTCAGGGCCACCTGACCGTCCCGGCCGAGTGATGGGGACTAACTTGCTCGTGCCCCCATCATGGCCACGCTAGGGCAGTTTTAGTGAAAACGCAGTTCCAATTTCTTCGTGTCTCCCTGCAGAACCACACGTTTGAAAGGAGAGAGGGAGGGAGAGAGGGAAAGGAAAGGAAAAGGAGCGGGAAGGAAGGAAGGATGGAGGGAGAGAGGGCAGGAAGGAGGAGGAGAAAACTAGGACGCGCCTCAGCGTGCGACTCAGGGGTTCCTTGACGACAGGTGCATCGGGCACGGGGCTGGGGAGCCCGGAGCTGGGGTAACTTGTCCCATGTGACCCCGCCAGCCAGGCAGATCGGATGGGAAAAGCCTGAACATCTATCTCGTGCAGGACCTGAGTCGCCGCCGATGGGTCAAGAAACACGGCGACTGCGCGCTCTGATGGCAACACGAGCTGTCCAGAAGGGACCGTCATCAGCTCGATAAGAAGCGATTTTCCCTCTCAACCCCTCTGACCAATCTTCTCTCTTTTCTAAAAGCCGCCAGCGTCTGCTCCGGTTGTGTATTCGTCTGTGTGTCCCCGGTCCATCTGGAGAACGTCTCTAAGGCGTCATCCTCGGGGATTTTCTCCCGATCCAGGCCGGAGGCTGATGATAACCCGGTGACCTGGTGAGGAAGGCACACCTGGAGGCCAGGTGAGAGTCATTCGTGGTGCCTCAGCAGACGTCAAAGTCCACGTGTGTCCGCCTCGAGGCACGTGGGCAACCAGCCGGGTGCACTTCGCCCTTTCCAATAGCGAGGTCCAGAGGCACGGACTCCCCGGACTTCGCGTTTTTCAACGATGAGAGATTTACCCTGCTCGTGAGCAAATAAGAAAAAACGAAGGGTTTCTCATGAATTTATAGAAAATGGGGAGCGGGAATGAACTTCAAGGCGCTGTTTCCACCGGGCAGACGGACTTAGCTGTCCCGTGCGTAAGGAACACACAGAACAAAGAGGTGCTCTTTACGGGACGTTCGTTGTTTCAGTCGAGCAGGTGTTCGTGGAGCGTCTCCCGTATGCCCGGGGCCCACGCTGGTCACTTACGCGACGCCGTCCGAGGCTCTGCAGCCAGCTCCCTAGACGGTCCATGCGTCGCGCATCTCTGATTTTCCTCTTTTAGGATTTGTCGTTTTAAGTCTCTCTCTCTCTCTCTATTTATTTATTTAATTCATTTAATTTATTTATTTGTTTATTTGTTTGTTTATTTATTTGTTTGCTTATTTATTTGTTTGTTTGTTTGTTTGTTTGTTTTTCGTGTTGTCTTTTACCGGTCAAGGCTTTCCCGTGAGGCAGACCTGGGATCAGATCTGACGCCGAAAATATTAATAAAGGCTCCGATTCGGATTTCTCCGGAAGCAGTTCTGGATTCCCAAGTACTTCGTAGCTTCTGATAATTTGGTCCCTGACGTCCAGATCATTTGATGGGACGATGACAAAATAAAGGGGGAGCGTGCAATTGCTGGATTCGTACAGCGTTTACGCCTGGTACCCGGGCACGGCTTCGCTCTTGGGCTCAAGGGACATGTGCTGGCTGCGTCCGTCGTCGTCATCCGCTTTTTCCCCTTTTCTGGCTGAGGGAGCGATCGGAGAAAGTGTGACGTGCCACACGCCTCTAAGAGGTTTCGGCCTCGTGCTCTTCACGGAAAAAATTTAAAAAAAAAAAAAATCTGCAGAATTTCCAAACGCCGCAAGCCGAGGGAAGCCTGGCACGAAGCGAGTTGTTCACTCTCTCGGGATCCCAAACTGGACGCGACGGGGCATCATCACTCCCCGGGCCTGGGGACTCTGATGGCGGCCGCGGTCATGGCTGAATTAGACGGTTCTTCCGTCACGTGGATTAAGTGGGTTCCCGGCCCTCCCTTCTCTTCTAAATCCTCGTTACAGTCTCTGTTGTGAATTATGTTCAGTGCTTCGCAGAGAAACTTAAACCCAGTTCCTTTATCTTCGACTGGAAATTCGTGATTTCCCCGTTGGGATTGAATTATAAAGCACGCCCCCTGAAAGGGGCCACTTAAAAGGGGCTACAATTCAGCGATTTTAGTATATTCCCAAGGCCATGCAACCGTCCCTTCCTTCTAATTCTGAAATATCGTCCTCGCTCCAACAGGAAACACCGTACTAATGAGCAGTCACTCCCCGTTTTCCGCTCCTCCGGCCCCTGGCAACCATGACTCTCCCTCCTCTCTCTGTGGATTTCCCACTTCCAGAGGTTTCCTGTAAATAGGATTATCACAACACGCACGCTTTGTGGTCTGGCTTCTTTCACCTCCCGTGATGTTTTTAACGTTGCATGAGTGGGTATTCCGTTCCTTTTCAGGGCTGAATAGTATTCCGTCGCATACACAGGCCGCGTTCTCTTTCTCTGTTCATCAGCTGGTGGACATTTGGGTTTTTTCTGCTTTGGGGGGGAATATATTAGAATATATTCATATTCTAGTCCTCTGTGAACAGAGGCTTTCGATTCTCTTGGGGAGAACTCACCCGCCCAGCATCGTGGGCAGAAGCAGGAGTAAGAGGCAGTGAGCGGGTGAGGAGGAATTCGTTCCTCTCGGGGAAGAGGAGTGTCGCCTGTGGATGGCGGCTGAGACTCGTGAGAGGCATCATGAGTGGATGGATCTGGACGCGTGGGTGTAAGGGGAACAGAGGCCAGACATGAGGGCGTGATGGACGTGCAAAGTGTTCGCACAGGTTGCTCTCCTTAGAGCATCCTGCTTGCCCGGGTGACCCCCGGCTGGCAGCCGGGACCGTGGAGCTCAGGAAGGCCGCCACCTCTCCCTGGGAAGGGTGACGTGGTTCATGGTGAGCGCCTGCCCTCTTTCTGGGAGCCTGGAATTCTGCTACATCCTCGGCAGAGGCGTCTCCACCAACAGCTCCCAGTCTAAACTCTGCGTGTTTACAAGGGGTGGAGAGCGAGTACTTCATTTTGAATTAATCAGAGGCTTAAAATACTGTGCGGCTTTGATAAATCAGGGGGAAAAAACCTAGCCCGCTTGAAAATGCAAAGAAATTTTTTAAACTACAATATGGTCCAAAATTCTTTAAAAAAAAAATAATAAAACGATTCTTGTTCCATACGGCCAAGAGATTTTTTTAAAAAATCTAAGTTTCATGCCCTGTAGAAAGAATGTTTCGAAAAATACTGATCAGAAAGTTGCAATTTTAGCGGGCAGCATAGTAAAAACAACAAAAAAAAAGGCTTTTCATCGACGTTATCGACTTTTGCATAAGCTGCTTACCGTGACGGTGAAAAACCCAGAACTCAGAGGGTTATTAATAACGTCCCGGGAGAACGAAAATCCCAGCCTTATTATTTCCCTGACGTTAAAACGAATGTTGTCTTGTTTCCCCGTTCCTCGTCCACAGGGTAATCATTTTCAGGCAACAGCCCGGGACCGCGCGTTCCTTTGGAGTTGGTTTCATGAAACAGGGAAATTAATGTCGTGTCGTCCTCTGGCCTAAGGGGGAAAGACGACCTCCTGGAAATCCGGAAGGATCACTTGCAGCAAGGACAAGGTGACCTGGATGGCTCTCGTTCCCAGCATCAGCCTTCACACCGGCAGTGACAACCCGTCTCATCTTACGGAGAATGAGGAAAAAAACTCCAAAAAGAACGCAGCTCCCTGCCCACGAATGCATCTTATATGAAATATATATAAATATATAAATATATAAATATATAAATAATATATAAATATATAAATAATATATAAATATATAGATATATAGATATATAAATATATAGATATATAAATATATAAATAATATATAAATATATAGATATATAGATATATAGATATATAGATATATAGATATATAGATATATAAATAATATATAAATATATAAATATATAAATAATATATAAATATATAAATATATAAATAATATATAAATATATAGATATATAGATATATAGATAAATAAATATATAAATATATAAATATATAAATAATATATAAATATATAAATACATAGATATATAAATAACATATAAATATATAAATATATAAATAATATATAAATATATAAATACATAGATATATAAATAACATATAAATATATAAATATATAAATAATATATAAATATATAAATATATAAATATATAAATATATAAATAATATATAAATATATAAATATATAAATATATAAATAATATATAGATATATAGATATATAGATATATAAATATATAAATATATAAATAATATATAAATATATAAATAATATATAAATATAGAGATATATAGATATACAGATAAATAAATATATAAATATATAAATAATATATAAATATATAGATGTATAGATAAATAAATATATAAATATATATATATATATATAGCGTCTGGAGAGCAAGGCATTTTGAGCCATTCTTTTAATTTCTGACAAAAAAAAAATGTAGATCCATTCAACACATAATTATGTCCTAGAACCTTCAAAATCCATGCATATGACTAGAAAAGACAAACCCAGAGACAACGATAAAATGTCAAAAAATCCACTTCGGCCTAAGACATGAAACCAATAATAAATTAATAATAATAATAATGATGATGAAGAAGAAGAAGAAGAAGAAGAAGAAGAAGAAGAAGAAGAAGAAGAAGAAGAAGAAGAAGAAAATGAGCCCACATGGGATTTTCCGACGTCCATCCGAGGGAGAAGTCATTCCAGGAACTACAACCTCGCACCCGTGACGTCACGCTCTCCCATTTCCCTCACTGGCCTTGACGTCGCGGGTGTCGCACACAGCGTGATGCGTCCCTTCTGCTCCCGGGGGGACAAAAAAGAAGCCCGGATCACGGCCAAAGCCCCCGACAAACCCCACGGGTCTGTGTCAGATGTTTGCAGAGAGGTGTGAAGAAGGAGAAAGGAGGGGAGTGCTGAGAGGGGCCTTAGGGTGGCAAATTTGGCTGTCGCCTGAGGTCGCAGACAGACGTGCTTCACTGTAGGGAAGATGGCAGGAGGCTGACTGGTGGGGATTATATCACACCGAGAAGAACACAAAAAGGGATGATTGTGGATTATGATGCTGCTTCTTACAAACTTAATAAGAAAAAGGCTACGAATGTCACGCTCTACCCGGAGTCAGACCACGCGCAGACACAGAACTGGGGTGCGGGAGGGACCCAGCCATGGCTGCCAGGGTTTAAAAATCGGGAGAAATTCCCTCCGTGGCCACAAGAATGATTTCCGAGCTTTCGTCGCGCAGCCCACCGGGGTGTCAAGGGCTCGTGCTGCCTCCAAGGCCTGTAACGAGGTCCCCGCAGCCAGCGTGGCGCCCACCGTCGGAGGAGGAGGCAGCGTCTACACAGCTGGACCAAGATCGAGAAGGCCACGCTCTGAGGCCCGAATCTGCAGCGCTCCGCACGTTCACGGTGGGGTCCCTCGCTGCTCGGGGTGGCGCCCAGACAGCCTGGAGATGAGACAGGGAGGCGACGAAAGCACTAGCATCTACACTCGACGTTTTTCTTCTCGAAACACAGCTCCTTTTCGGTCCTGGCACAGTAATAGTCCAATCAGCGGAGCGTTTTTACGAACCTGTTGATTGATTGTGCACCCGCCAGTGTGGACATCGTACTAAAAAACACACGAAGTTTTCATCTTATGGCCGTTGGGGGAGTCGCTACTACTTTTTTTCCCCTTTAAAAATGCACTTTTCAGGCACACTGGTTTTTTTTTTTTTTTCTTTTAAAGAGAAATGTGTTTTTTTTCCCCATAATGTCGTTATGACAGCTCGTTTCATTTTATTTTTATTTTTTTTTAATTACCGTTGACGCGCAGTATTATTTTATATGAGGTTCAGGGGCACAGCGTAGCGCTGAGACATTTATAGGATTTATCAGGCGACCCCCTGATTAGTCTCGTCCACACTCGGCACCATCCGTTTCTGCTGCGACGTCATTGACTACGTTCCCCCCGCGGGGTACTTTATACCCCCGTGACTGTTTCTGTAACTGCCAGTTTGTATTTCTCAATCCCCTTGGCTCACTCACCCAGCCCCCTCCCACCTGGCAGTCTCCAGAGGTGTCGTCTAAAGCGAGCGTCGCCCGATCCTGGAACCCTTTTCAGCCTCAGTCCTCTTAGCGCATTTGGCGTGTCCAGGTTGATGACGCCTGGGGGTCCTCTGTCCTAAAGGCCACGCTTTGTTTAGTTTAACCAGCGGGAGGCCGATACCACTGGCTTTCCGGACATCAAAAGAGTGTTCACTTTGCAGGTATTTGTCCCTTTTTTACGCTTGAAGAGGCATCAGTCACTATTATGTTCCTGGTTTTAATGGATTTCGCGAAAGGGGGACAGGACTTTCATCTCCGTACAGCCTCTGTGCCTGCCACAGCCCTCAGTAAAAACAAATAATAATAATAATAATAATAAAAGATAAATCAGGACAGCTATTTGATCTCTGTGAGGCTTTGGTTAAAATCAATCCTGACAATAAAGATGACGCTGATAAACATTTCTATAATCCTTGATAAACCCGTTTACGCAGAGAAGCAATGCATTAAACCTTCTAACTCTCGCCTTGGCTCGAGCACCCAAGGGCTTAAATATGTCCCTTTTGTGCCATCAGCGTAATTACCTCGACAATCGAGGCTTTACGTACAAGAAATCAAAACTTTAGCTCCATTTATATACGTGTTTTGGCTCAAAGTACGTATGCGACGTTGCGGCTGGATTTGATTTTTAAGTTTGCGCACAGAAATCTGCAGACAATGGTCAGGCCGGAAGGACTGATCACCGCGACCCAGCCCGTGACATCTCGTCTAGGCGAGCCATATGCATTTTGCCCATTCTCAGCCAATTTTCTCAAAGAGGGACGTTCAAGTATCTAGACGCATATAGGGTTCAACTAGTCGTCGCGGAGGGGACCTCTGTGCCCAGAGGTGTGAAACACGGGGGAGGAAGGTGTCTTCTTTGACCGTCTTTGATGGCAACGACAGAGAATGGAAGGCCTCTGGACCCGCCCAGCATCACCTGCCTCAAAAGACGTCTGACAGCCGTGTCTCGTATGTGCATGGGCTGCAGCAGGGCCTGCCTTCTTGCGGGGGACAATGAGGACAATGAGGACAATGGGGGACAGTGTTCCTATTGGAACAGGCCCCCATCACCAGCCCTTCGTACCGTTCCCACATACTCCAGTGACTCCTCGGGGTCAAGGGTCACATAGACAGAGAAAAAGGCTTCCAGAACGAACCCCAAAGAGCATCGCTCTCGAAAGGCGGGCCGGGATAACTTCAGGAGTCCGACTGCAACGCTTTTAGGTAGATGGAGAGAAACCTTTTGGAAACTTTTGCATTAGAAGCAAAACCCATCAGGGACAGGACCAACCGAGAGAGCAGTTTTGGGCCCGCAGCTAACTAGCTCTGGACCTTTAGAAAAGGTAACGAAGTCCTTGGCGTTTCTGGCAGTCGGACTCCCTTCCCGTACTGACTAATTCAGCTTAAAGACCCCGTGAAGTTGTCATGATGTCACGGTGTGTGTTATGCTAGACTTTACCAGGGAATTGTATGTTATTTCGCAGGGCTCCTTGGCTACACTATTTTTCCTTTCTCCATCACACACCATTTTACACAACTGGCCTCACGGATTCTCTCTACTTCTATTTCGTGTTCCAAGCAACGACGCCGACTTCGCCCGCGTGTGCAAGGGAGCGTCGCTGAAGTCTTCGGAGCTTAGCGGAGCACGTGTCACTTCTGACATATTTACAGCGTCTCCGAGACAGCGCAGAATAACCAACGGCTTCTCTTTAAATAACGGCCTGTTTCACATTCCCAAACCCGCTTTTCAGCACGTCGAGTCGTCTCAGTCTCCTTTGATGGGTGATTGTACTCCGAAATCGCTCTAATCAAACGTGAGATCGAATAGTATTATTGATCGAAAGACATTTTATCTCTATTTTTTAGGTTTTTTTTTGTTTTGTTTCATAATAATAAGAGGGAGGGATCCACAACAAAAAGAATTTTCTGGATTAAGGCTGGACGCCTCTGGCTTTATTTTTAAAAAAGAAAAATGCGGTCGGAAAATGCGTTATCAATTTGTCTGTAATGATGTCTAAAAGCTGAAAGGGTTTAATTCCACGGAAACTGTTTTCGTTTCTGAATTCCACCCATCTGTGGTCGACGGCGGAGGGACTGAATGAGTCTCCTCCAGTTCTTGCCCTTTAAGGGAGCTATCGCAAGAGACTTGCACATGCAAAAGGGTGCGTGCCTTTAGGCAGGATGCTTGCTCTTCTTGATCACGAAAAACTAGAGTCGAACCCATCTCCAGGCGTCGAGATGAACAGTCATCGGGAACGATGGCCAGGCGGATGCCCCGTGAGGGTGCGCAGGCTCCCGCGACGTGGCAGGCCGTGAGCAGGGCCTTCCTGGCAGTGGCCATGAGTGAGCCGAGAACAGAGACAGCCCCTCGCCTGTCTGATGCGGGTTACTCACCCAGCTCCCATCAGCATGCCACCCGGTACCAATGACCGCACACGTTTTCAGGAAAAAAGCGTCGCCAATCTAGTGTGGAGTCATGGTCCGCACTAGGCGTTCCCTCCTGCGCTCAAGTGTGTGATCCGTGCTCGTCCCCAAGCGGTGGCGACTCAAAGGGAGCAACCGAGAGGCCTCTGCCAGTTCTTCAGACGACGCCGAGTGCTTTCCGAAGGGGCCTTCCGTCTCAGTTGGCCTCTGAGACCCCGGGGGTGACCTGGGCTTCCTTCCCGTTGGCTTCCTGATGGGAACGGGACGCACCTGCCTCAGGCTTATCTCAGGGTCCAATGGGTCCGGTGATGGTCAGTCCAATGAAGACATTTGGAGACGTAATAAAGATCCTCGCGTGCTCATACTTATCCCTCCTTTGTGCGTATTTGTTGTAAAACGTAATTCTGCTCATTATTTTATTTTATTTTATTTTATTTTATTTTATTTTATTTTATTTATTTTATTTTATTTTTTTATTATTTTATTTTATTTTATTTATTTTATTTTAATTTATTATTTTATTATTTTATTTTATTTTATTTTATTTTATTTTATTTATTTTATTTTAATTTATTATTTTATTATTTTATTTTATTTTATTTTATTTATTTTATTTTAATTTATTATTTTATTATTTTATTTTATTTTATTTTATTTTATTTTATTTTATTTTGGTTTAGAAAGATTTCTTGAAATGTACAAGGAATGTTCCGTGGTTATGGGACTTTCACGCTCCTCCCGTTTGGGCTGTTTTTCAGCATTTTGAGGCCTACGCTAAAACCAGCCTTTGGTAGAGAATAGTAAAAATTCTTGCGATTTCCAACCAGTCTTGGGAAGATTTTTTTAAGAAGTGGGTTGCCTTTGCCAAAAAATAAAAATTAAAAAAAAAAAAAAAAAACAGTTGTGTTTCTTCACCTTGCAAAACAAACAAAAACAAAATTTTTTTTTTGCAAAGATAACTAAAAGTGCCTGGAAGCAGAACATGCTATTTGGCGCTTTATTTTCGTAAAACTCGCATAACGTTTTTTCTCTGCAGCGGCATATTTTGACGTTTCAAATTCGGCAAGGCAGTCAGATGTTTTTGTTACGAAAAAAATGTGTTCTCATGTGGAGATTATTATCTAAATTATTTCTGACCTTTTTCTCTTATTTCACCTCGATATTTTTCCATGTGTGTCTGAGAGTTCTGTTTTCATAATACAGGCTCTCCTTTCCACACGTTCGGTCTTCCTTTCTTGTGAAATTACTCAAAAAAATTTTTTTTCCGATTCCATGTAATGTAGACAATCAACATTCCTGTTTTAAATTAAAACTAAATGATTAATTTCTCCCCAAGCGCACCATAGCGTTCTACAGCTAGAAAGCTGAGACGATGGGATCATCAGCGACGGTCTTGCACCTGCCAGGTGCAGCAGGGCTGATGAACAGATGTCACCTGGAAGGCCCTCGATCTGTTCATCCTACCTGGCCCTGATCTAGGCCTCGGATGGTTCTTTAGCGGTGGAGTAACTGGGTCAGAGACGACCTCTTTCCATTAAAAATTCTGGCCTCAACATTCACCGTTCTCCAGTGCAAGCGACGTCGGCCCTTTTCCTTCCTCTCGAACGTTCTGAACAACCTCCAGTTTAGAAAAGGCCCTGGATTCTGCGGCGTAAACATAGAAAGTTTCCATCTCCCCGAGGAGATGGAAAAATGACCTGAACGTGGCTTTGCTTCTAATTTCAAAGTTCGCTGCGTGGCACAAAGGAGAACGTCCTCGCGGCGATGTGGGCTCTCGTTTTGAGCCCTTGCCGAAAGCTACCTGACGCGGGCGCTTTGTCCCGAAACACACCCTGACGTTTTTGGGGAAAAAAAAGAGTTTTCGAATGCCGGATCAAAAAGCTCGACCACAACCACTGAGAGTTATACGAAGGGGCGGGGAAGGACGGACGCAGACGAGCCTGTGTGGCACAAGAAGCAGTATCGTGTCTGGGAAGCTTCTCACCGAGACTCAGTCTCCGTGTTGACACTTTACGGCTCCAAGACATGACACCCTAAAAACAGACAGAAAGAAAATAGGGAGGTGAAACCCTGATGCTAAGCTACCGGGACTGAATTTCACGAAAATGAAACCAGAAAGAGTGGAGGACACGCTTTCAGAACCTCGGGAGGTTCCGGAAGACTGACGCCACGTGGGAACATGTTTTGGGGGCATGTCACCCCCCCCCTAGAGCGTCTCCTCTGGGTTGTCCCTGGCCGCCCCGGGATGAATCCATATTCTTCCAAACCCTGGGTGTTCTGATCCCACGATATTCCTTTCCCATTCTCTTAGGGAGTACATGTAAGTGTAGATCTCCTTCACCAATCAGCCACCATCACTCACCTTTTCCTGACGTACCAGTCGAGGCCACACGAACCCCTAACACGGGATTCGGAAAGGAGCCCAGTGTGGGTGGCGACATATGCCTTCCTCTGTCCCCAGGCCTCTAAGGTCTCGTTAGCTGTCAGCGAGCAGGGAAGGAAAAGGGAAAACTAAGGGCAAAGTTGAAAGCTGTGGATTTCGGGATGAAAATGCATCCCACGATCATCTCATCGCTCCCGTACTCGGTGCCTGTGATCATACAAGATTCAAACTCCAGCGCTGGAGGAGAAAAAAAATAAAAAACTGGAAAGATGGGGGGAGGTCGACGGGGGGAAAAATCCAGATAAAACCCTACACGGCTCGTTTCCAAGGACGTGACCTCTGGATTCAATTACATCTCCTTGGCCTCTGCATAAAGGGGTGAGATGGCCCTGCAGAGCCAGGGTGGATATAAGTCAACATAATGTCGAAAGGGTTTAGTCGTTTTTTTTTTCTGTTTGATGTGTTTCGGCCGTTCGGTTTGAATGTCTAGTAAGTGGAATTTCTGATGAATATATCGAATGTCCTGTGGTAAACTAACCACCTCTTTAGAGAATACCACGATCCACGGACAGCAAATCACAAATCCCGTTTTAAAAAAATCGATGCCCACCATCGAGTTCCCCAAGGTCGCTCACTAGGGTCCATTCTTGGTTTAAAACTCTTAAATCTTTGAAGGCTAGGGTACTTGCGGTGGGAAGGGGTCTCCCCACAGTGACAGCTGAGGAATAAAATCAAAATCCTGAAGAGGCTGTTTCGGGACAACGGGGCACTCCGCGGCCTAAAACGGGGGTTTCGCTAGCTCTCCTGGGTTCGAGGTAGGGAAGGGAGATATTTTTCAGAACTGTTTAAATAAATGTCATTCTGTTGATCAAAACAGAGAAATCTGGCAGGCACTTTCAGCATATGGGGCCTCTGGAAGTAGAGGAGAAGCATCTGATTATGCGTTTAGCTGAATATTATTAAAACTGCGTGCAAACCCTTGGGGGAGCTTTCGGCCTAAGTTGCTCAAAATCGCCATCGGGACCGTCCTGTGGGATATATCGTGGGGGGCGTAAATGTGCTCCCATACAAGTCAAAGAGAGCCTCGAGGGAAGCAACGCGGCCCTCCATTAGTGGGTTGATTCCACGAATAATTCCTATTATAAATAGCCACGATCATTTACTTTGACTCTAAGTAATGTAATAAAACCAAGGCCTATGATTTAGGAAAATAAATAGAATAATCGAATGAGCATAAAAACAAAGGCGTCCCATGCGACTTGTGGAAGATGAACGTATCCCCAACCCTGGAAGAGACTGGGAAAGGGGGAGAAGGGGTGATCGATGACCAGCTTGGGGTCCTCTGCGCGACCCCACAGGGACCCCTCTTGCAACCTCATACCCACTCCTTAAAAATTGAAGTCTGCTTCCAGGGAGCGTCCTTTCAGAACGGGGACCTCGATCTGCGGCCTGCAAGGTCAACCACACCCCGAAGGCCTCTCTGCACTTGCAAGCTGAGTCGGGCATTGACCACGTGAGGAAATAAATCCACTTCGATGCAAACTTCGAGAATCGCAATGTTTTGTCAACGGAAACGCCGTGACTAGAAACAGAATGCTGCGAGCAGAATGATCTCGTTTGTGTCCCCTAAGTTATCTCGGGGTAAAGGCTGCGGCCACAAGCGCAACTGGCCCACGAGGAAGGGGTGAAAGCCGGATTCCTCCTTGACGTGAAGCCAGCACTCTCTGAGTGCAGCATATGTAAGTCCATTCATTCATTCATTCATTCATTCATGCATTCATTCCCTTCCTGTCCTTATTTTCTTAAATATTTTCACGGTAAAATCTAAGGGTTTTTTTCCCTCACTATTTCTTGAAGAGTGACTGATAAGAAAACATGATTGAACACTTGACTTTAGAAACGGATAAAGAAAAATTCAGGGAGCTACAGGACAGAGTTATACCAGCAAATATTGCATTTTTTTTTTAATTTTGTGGCAATTTGGACATATTCACAAACCTCTTCATTTTGCTTCCGTCGGTATCTACCATTTAGGTGCCACCCAAAGAGGATTTATGGGGCGCCTCCAATACGCCAGGCTCTGCCTCCGGGGGGGTGGTTTCTTCCATGATTTAGGCTAAGTGTGTTTAATACCCAAATCCATCTGGGTTACGGTAGAATTCTTTTCAATCGGGAAGCAACTGCTGTTGATTCTGCCTCCATCTGTTTCTTCCGTGATTGGCATCCCTCAGTACGATGGCGGGCATTTGCAAAGGTGAGGTTTTCAATTATCCATTTCGAGTTGATGCATCCCCTTTGGGGTATTTTCCTCAGGGTGCTCCCACCCCAGAAAATGAGAGACTCTAAATCCTACTGCAACAGATCCCATACTATACATCTAAGTCATACGTAGGATCGCCAGATTAAAACCCAAGGCACCTCGTTAAATTTCAATTATTATTATTTTTTTCCCCACGGGACCTACTTCTACCAACAAATGATCGATCTGAAATGCAGCTTTCCCTGGGCATCCTGTGGTTTTATTTGCTAAGTGTGGCAAGACGAGCCACGAACGCACACGGCACACGTCCCTGCAGGAGCAAGGCCCAGAGAATGCTTTGTTTCCATTCGTGAATAACATAAATGACTCAGTGCAAATAGGCCACGAGTCAATAAGGCTGTTGGTGGAACCCAAGGAAGACGTGAGTGGAAAAAACCCCCTTGATCCAAGCAAACCTTTGATCAGCTGCGACACGGAAGGCTGGCTCGCTCTCGCGTGCCGGACACATGCTGTTGACGTGGGTGGCTGGGATGAAGCACGGTAAATATCTTGGAGTCAGAGGGGCTCTCCAAAGCCATAATTGCAGCTTCTGAAAACTCCTACAGATGATTACTCCAGCTTGGCACAGACCCTGCGAAGACCAGCCGGCGGGATGATGTACACCATGTAGCAATCTAAGGCAGCGATCAGCGCACACTTTCTGGACAGAGGCCGATCGTAAATCCTTTCGGCTCTGTGGTCCGACCGTCTCTCTCTTAACTGCCCAGCTCCATCCTCCGTTTAACTCCGAATCCCCCATAGACATAAAAGAATGGAGGTGACTGTGTCTCAATAAAACTTTATTTACAGAAACAGGACGCCGGCTGGATTTGACCAGAGGGCCTAGTCTGCCCACTCCCGACCTAAGGCAAAAGGAGTTTGTTGGGGGCTCCTTATGCTTTTTTACTCAGAGAAAAAGGCAATTGCACACATTATTAATTAAGTGCTCTCAATCTATCCTCAGAGAATCGACTGAACATTAAAAGGACATTTGATGTGGCGAGCGAAACTATAAAAACTCGAACTCTCCGTTACAAACGCAGTTGTGAGGAGCTGATTGTCTTATTCATGAAGTCGACGATCTCATTAAATAAGATCCAGCTTTTGAGGGTTGGCAAGACTAAGACATTTGCTTATCCAGGTGTATTATCCACCACAAGTATCACCTCTCTCCTCTCGAAAGCTCACGAAAACGGCATTCACCGCAAAACATCCGTCCAGAAGGGAGACAGAATGGGGTGGAGACAGGAGCAGAGTTTCAACAAGTTTTGGAAACGGAGAGCAGGGTGTAAAATGCTCATTGAGGAGGAAAGCAGATGAAATTACAACGTGGGCTACGTTTGCACCCTCGCCCCCACTCTAGGGGAGAGGCGAGGCTAGAAGAGAGGAACCGGGGCCCGCCTGAGATGTCCTGAATTCAGAGACACTGTAGGGTGTGGGCCATGGGGCGCTGACGGACATCTCCCTTGACCCGCCTCAATCCCACCGTTTCCACGTCCTCAGCTGTCTTTCCAGGGAGACTAGTGACCAAGCACAAGGAGCGTCCCTTAAAATCGGGAACAAGGAAGGTTATTTTCCGCGTGTTCGGCAAGCACGTGATTGTTTTCAGAGAGCCCCAACGCGCAAGCCAACGGCGTCGTCGAGTTGGAAAGAAAACAGCATCTTCAGGCAGCCGCATCGATACCAGTGAGTGATCCTGATTTTATTAAATGCAATTGATGGGCGTCTGGATCTACCACATTTTCATATTACTTGGGGCTAAAACTGGTAGGAAAAAAAATTATCGGTGGTTTCTCTCGCACTTGACGTGGTAACCAATAATGGAAACCTCCGGTACCTAAACAAGTAATAGTCTGTTGATTTAATTATAGTCGACCCCACCTTATTTATCTTAGAAAATGTTTACCGCTCTGCTTCTCGGTAATAAGGGAAAACTCACGGCCGGCTGGGATGATTCATTTTTTTAGTCTGGTATTCTGTCTTCACCAATAAATAACAAGAAAGAGTAAGCTAAGGATGTCTAACATGATTGATGAAGTTACGCCTGAATTTTTACGAATGGTCCTTAATGAATGATTCCCGAAAGCCTCACGCGGCACATATATTTATTGAAAGAAGATTATGTCATTTATCATAGCACTCGCTTAATAAGAACATGCCATTGTATACAAAACCTCACATTACATTACCATAAATTAAGTAATAAGCACCAGGATCTAGCCTTTTTCCTGCTTATATAAACTGTAATAAAAATAAATTCATTATATTAGCTCTTTACGGCTTTTGGTAATTAGTCTTATAAATGCCTACTGTAATGTATTCCTCGGTAAGTCTTACACAATGTCCTTTGAAACACGAATTAACTCATTTATTTAACTTGATCTATTTCGTCAGACTATTTTGACAAGAAAGGAAGTCTAATGTGGTCGATGACTTTGAGGAGAAGGCCGATTTGCTGATTACTCTACGTGGCCTCATACATAAATCAAAGGTTTTGACATGAAAAATATAGTCTTAGGAAGGGATTGTTGCGATCGAACAATATTTGGATTGTTCCCAACTCTGTGTATGGGGTTAAAAGATGGCCTCTGAGTGTGAAATATAACATGTAAAATGAATAATCATTTCATAAGTCCGATGATAACTATTTTGGGTTTGTTTGTGAGAATTTGAGAAAACGAATGACTATAGCGATGGGTCATAAATCCTTCTGAAAATCAATATTTCCAAGTGTTTGTTTTCACAGAATTGAAGGATGGCCTAACTGACTAGTCAGCGGGGTTCTCGTGCGGGCGTGGAGGTGGGTCCCCAGGGCACACGTGGCAACATCTGGAGGCATTTCGGGGATACAGGACTGACATCTAGTGGAAGAGGCCAGAGATGCTGCACAAATCCCACAGTGCACAGGACCGTTCCCTCCCCCACCTCCTAAGAGGTTATGCAGCCCCAAATGTCAATAGTGTCAAAGTTGAGAAACCCTTATACACACACATATATATAAATCAATATAAAAGAGGGAAAATAACTGCACTTGTATCATGGAGACTTAAATGTTTTAACAATGATCAATATTTAAGTTTCAATCATATTTTAATTAAATAACGTCTTTATGTTGTTTTAATTTTTATGTAGTAATAATAAATACAATAATAATAATAAATACAATAATAAATACAATAATAATAATAATAAATACAATAATAAATGCCATAATAAATAATAAAATTAATACAGTAATAATTAATAATAATAATAAATACAATAATAATAATAAATACAATAATAAATACAATAATAATAATAAATGCAATAATAAATGCAATAATAAATAATAATAATAATACAATAATAATTAATAATAATAATAAATACAATAATAATAATAAATACAATAATAAATACAATAATAATAATAAATACAATAATAAATGCAATAATAAATAATAATAAATACAATAATAATTAATAATAATAATAAATACAATAATAATAATAAATACAATAATAAATACAATAATAATAATAAATACAATAATAAATGCAATAATAATAATAAATACAATAATAATTAATAATAATAATAAATACAATCATAACTAGAGGAAATCTTTTAAACTGTTAGAGTCTTACAGTTACAAGGAACTGTTTTAAAGTAACATTTAAAGCAATACAGTTTTGTTTTATGTAAATATTTTAGTCTGTTCCGGCTGCTATGATGGGATACCACAGACTGGGTGGCCTATTAAAAAGGGAAATTTATTTCTCACGGTTTTGGAGGCTAGAAGTCCAAGGTCAAGTCACCCAGGACAGTCAGGTGAGAACCCACGACCTGGTTCACAGATCTCACCTCCTTACTGTGTCCCCATATGGCAGAAGGGACAAGTGAGCTCTCTGGGGTCTCCCTATAAGGACGCTAATCCCATTATGGGGGCTCCACCCTCATGACCTAATCACCCCCAAAGGACTTTCTTCATTACACCATTCTACTGTGGGTCAGCATTTCAACCTACGAAATTGGGGACGACCCTAATATTCAGAGGATGGACAAATAAGTAACCAGTAAGAGATTTTTCAAGCAATGAATACGATTATTTTAGGATAAAACTCTCTGAAGAAACTGGGATGGAAACTAAAATTCAAGGAATAAAACCAATGACATCAAATTCCCTTCTGTTAAAGACGAGCTTTTGTTGTAGGGAGGTGTTAAATTCATTCTAGTAGGCCTAAGAGGCTGTGATGGTTAGCTTGTATCAGACACATTTAAATGAGTGGGGTTGCAGTTTTGGGTTTAGATGTCTGTATTTACAATATGCTGGAAATTTCACCCTTTCCATCTAGCTCACAGGATGATATAAAAATTTCGATGTAGCTAAAATGTGCTTGCTAGTAGTTACGCCGGTTGGCTAGGTTCCTTTAGAGAGAATTCATGACAAAACGCTTGAAGACCATGGTTGCTCAGGGCCGACCCCATTTTCTAAACCCACGGGGGACCCCGGACAGCTGGGCAGGAACGAATCTCATCTCATCTGAAGTCCTTAAGCCTTCTCTACTCTTACAGTCCCAAGGCATTTCAAATCCGAGTATACTCCTCGTTCATGACATGCAAAGCTTATAAATAATGCTTCCTGAGCGACCGGTGTCGCTAAATGATATTTTGACACAACGAGATCCAGGCGAGACAAAATTTCTCCGTTTCCAGACTTGAGGAGTGATTCCTTTGTATGGAGAGAAATGATCACACCGATGCTTTGTGGATTTTTTCATGTAAATAGTCATTAAGAGAATTTAAAATGCATTTATAATCTTCATCCTTTGAAGAAGAAAAGAAGGCGTTTATCTGAGACTAAAGGCCTTTTTCCCTGCTTAGCGGCAAGCAAGGGCTAGACATCTGAAGATTTGTTTCAATTTTTCACTAGGGCCGTTGAAAAACGTTTAAGAAACGCAGCACAAGATGGCAGTATTTCCATCCCCTGGTTCTCATATGCCATAAACTGGAGGAATCCCTGTTCCTTGAGTCACTCCATCGAGGAGGAAGGACTTTAAAATCAACGTTGGCAAGAGGCACAGATGTTTAAACCAGGAAATCCTCTCTAAGCTTTAGATTTGTGACTCACCATTCCCCTACAGTTCACTCAAAAGGTCATTCACAAGAATTAATTTTTATCACATGTATTTTGAAGCAGCATCATATAGGTAGGCTACTTATATTAAATAGAGAATAAAAAAGAAAAAAATGGAGAAAAAATTAAACAGTAAAATTGCCAAACCAGCATATGATATCGTGCGTTTGGGATTATTCAGGCTTTTATTTTTGGAATAACAAACCATGTAACTTTGCCCCAGCCTACTATAGATAGATAGACAGATGATAGATAAATAGAGGGATAGATAGATAGATAGATAGATAGATGATTGATAGATAGATGGATAGATAGATAGATGATAGATAGATAGATAGATAGATGATAGATAGTTGGGTAGATGGGTGGGTGGATGGATGGATGAATGGATGGATGGATGAGTAGACAGATACACAGATGATAGATAGGTAGGTAGGTAGATAGATAGATAGATAGATAGATAGATAGATAGATAGATAGATAGATGATAGATAGATAGAGACAACTAATATGCTGGTGACTATTTGTAGTCATCTATAAGCTTCATAAAAATTACACATGCATTTAGAAAAAGGACCATATTTTTGTTTTCATGCATATTCCATGGATGGATGCAAAAATACTGTGTATGCTCTGTGTGTGGGTGTCAGAATCGTCATGAAAACATCGGTCTCTGTGAAGACAGCCAGGCCTCAGAGCCTGCTCCTTCCAAGGTGCGTGAAGTCTGTAGACACTGACGAAAGATCTCTCGGAGCCTCATTCGGTTGCTTCCTCTCTACAACAGGCATAATTTCACCCCCCTGGTTCTCAGGAGGCACCGTGAGAGCCTGTGGGAAATCACGTCGTGGGGCAAGATCACACAGGAGGTGCACATGAAAACAATGATAACGATCCCTGATGAGTTAAGAGAGCTTGTGAGTCAGGATCCTCTTTAAAATGAGAATGTAGTATGTGAATCTTTGGATAAAAAGGCTGAGCCGAAGGAAATTAGGGGCTTTCTAGCTTTTGAGCCCCTTCTTTCTGGACTGCCCCCTCAAATAGAATGTCAAGCCAATTACCACTATTTTGGGACAATTTGATACACAGAACGTCTCCCTGCAAGACTAGATTTTATATATTATTAACGACTCAATAAAAAAAGGAGATTTTAGCCCATCTGTGTTGGTGCTTTATGTATCTCATTGACTCCACGAATGAACTTGCAAATTTTATTCTACTATGCTCATTTTAAAAATGTGGAAACTGGGGACATTTGTGACTTAGAACAGAGAGAAGGAAAAGGGTGAATCCGGATGACAGCAAAGGTTTGTCTTTCTGCAGTACCATTCCCAGCAAAGATCAGCCCAGCCCAGACCAAGGGAGCCAGCTCCAAAGAAAGCGTCGCATCATCCACTTTCTGGAATTTCTCTCCTATTCACACTCCAAACTTGTAACTTCTCTTTGTGTTCAGAGCATTCTCTCGTTTTTCTCAAACAGAGTTGTACATGGATTTCACAAACGTTGGGTTATCTATTGATCTGCAGGTTTGGTGTGGAGCCTTTAGACATTGATTTCTCCTACTCTTGATATTAATAATGAGGATGATGGTGGGGATGATGGTGGTGACGATGGTGGTGATGGTAATGGTGATGGTAATGATGGTGATGGTGCCATGGGGATGATAATGGTGATGCTGATGATGGTGACGGTGATGGTGATGAAAGTTACAATGATCATGATGGTGGTGATGGTAGTAATGATGATGAAGATAATGATAATGGTGACACTGACACTGATGGTGATGGTGATGATGGTGTAGATGTGATGATGATGATGGTAATGCTGAGGAAGATAATAATTATGATGAGGGTGATGACGACGATGGTGATGATGATGATGAGGATGATGTTGATTAAAATGATGGTCGTGATGGTGATTTGACGACGGCGATAGTGGTGAAGGTGTTTATGATGATAGGGATATAGATATAATATTGATGGTGATGATAATGGTGACGCAGATGATAGAAATTATGATGATAATGGTGACTTTGATGATTGTGTTTAGGAAGATAATGGTGATTATGATGATGGAGGTGTTGATAAGGGGGATTATGATGATGATGGTGAGGATGATAATGGTAATTATGATGATGTTGACCGTAACAATAATGGTGATTAAAATGATGTTAGTGATGAAGGTGAAGGTGATTATGCTGATTGTGATTATGATGATAATGGTAATTATGATGATGGTGAATATGATGATCATGGTGATTATGATGAAAGTGGTGATGATGATAATGGTGAATATGATGATGGTGGTGATGATGGTAATGGTGATTAGGATGATAGAAATTATGATGATAATGGTGATAATGATTACGGTGGTGAGGATGGTAATGGTGATTACGATGATGGAGATTATGATATTAATGATGATTATGAGATGGGGATTATGATGATAATGGTGATTATGATTTGATGGTGATGATGACAATCGTAATTATGATGATAAAAATAATGATGATAATGGTGATTATGATGATCGGATTTATGATGATAATGTCGATTATAATGCTTAGGTGAGGATGATCATGGTGATCAAAATGATAATGATAACGGTGAAAATGATAATGGTGATTATGATGATGGAGATTATGATATTAATAGTGATTATGATTATGAGGATTATGATAATAATGGGGATTAAGATTATGGTGGTGATAACGGTAATGGTGATTATGATGATGAAAATTATGATATTAAATGTGATTATGATGATGGGGATTATGTTCATAACTGTGATTATGACTGTGGCAGTGATAATGGTAATATAATTATGATTATGGAGATTATGATATTAATGATGATTATGATGAGGTGATTATGAAAATAATGGTGATTAATGATGGAAAATATGATGATAATGGTGATTATGATGATAGTAGTGATGATGGTAATGGTGATAATGATGAAGGAGATACTGATGATAATGGATGTTATGAAGATGGTGGTGATAATGATAACGGTGATTATGATTTTGGTGGTGATAATGGTAATGGTGATTATGATGATGGAAATTATGATATTAATGGTGATAATGTTTAAGGTGCTGATAATGGTAATAGTGATTCTGATGATAGGGATTATGATTATGGTGGTGATAATGGTAAAATTGATGATGAAGATGGGGATTATGATGATAATGGTGATTATGATGAAAGGGATTATGATGATAATGGTGATTATGATTTTGGTGGTGATGAGGATAATTGTGATTATGATGATGGAGATGATGGAAATGATGATTATGATATGTTGGTGATAATGGTAATGGTGATTATGATGATGGGGATTATGATAATAATGGTGATTATGATGATGGGGAATAGAAACATAATGATGATTATGCTGATAGAAAGTATGATGATAATGGTGATTATGATTATTTTGCTGCTGATGATAATGGAGATTACGAAGATGGAGATTATGATGATGATGGTGATTATGATATGTTGGTGATAATGGCAATGGTGATTATGATGATAGAAATTATGATATTAATGGTGATTATAGGGTGGGGATTATGATGATAATGGTCATTATGTTGATAGTGAATATGATGATAATGGTGATTATGATTATGGTGGTGATAATGACAATGGTGATTATAAAGTAGGGGGTTATGATGATAATGGTGATTATGATTATGGTGGTGACCATGGTAATGGTGATTATGAAGATGGGAATTATGATGATAATGGTGATTATGATTTTGGTGGTGATGAAGATAATTGTGATTATGATGATGGTGATAATGATAATGGAGATTGTGAAGATAGGGATTATGATTGTAATGGTGATTTGGATGAATGGATAATGATGAATATGGTGATTATGATTACGGTGGTGATAATAATAATGGTGATTAGGATGACGGGGAATAGGATGATAATGGTGATTATGATTACGGTGGTGATAATAATAATGGTGATTAGGATGACGGGGAATAGGATGATAATGGTGATTATGATTATGGTGGTGATGATGATAATGGTGATTATGATGACGGAAATTATGATGATAATGGTGATTATGATGATGATGGTGATGATGATAATGGGGATTACAATAATGGTAATAATGATAATGGTGAGTATGATATGGTGGTGATAATTCTAATTGTGATCATGATGATGTAGATCATGATGATAATGCTGATTATGATGATGATGGTGATGATGATTATGGTTATTATGATGACAGAGATTATGATGATAATGGTGATTATGATGATGGAAATTATGTTGATAATGATAATAATGCTGATGGTCATGATGCTGATAAGGGTGAATAAGTTGTTCGTGGTGATTATGATAATGGTGATTATGACTATGGCCATGGGAATGATAATGGTGTTTATGATGATTTTGGTGATGGTGATTATGGTGATTATGATGATGGGGATGCTGATGATAATGGTGATTACGATGACGGTGGTGATTAAGATTATGTTGATTATGATGCTGGAGATTATGATGATAATGAGGATTATGATGATGTTGGCGATGTTGATAATGGTGATTATGATTATGATGGTGATGCTGATTATGTTGATTATGATGATCGTGGTGATGAAGTAATGGTGATTATGATGGTGGGTTGTTGGTAATGGTGATTATGATAATGGGGATTATGATGATGACTATTTCGATAATAATGGGGATTATGATGATCGTGGTGATGATGATAATGGTGATTATGATTATGGTGGTGATGAAGACAATTTTGCTTTTGATGATCTTGGTGTTGATGATATTGGTGATTATGATCATGGTTGTTATGATGGTAATGGTGATTATGATGATGGGGATTATACTGATGGTGGTCATGAATACAATATTGATTATGATGATGAATTATGATGATAGCGATGATTATTATGATGGTGGTTAGGAAGATAATCGTGATTATGACGATGGATTTGATGATGATAATGGTGATTATGATGATGTTGATTATGACTATAATTGTGATTATGATGATGTTGGTGATGAACATAATGGTGATTATGATTATGGTAGTGATAATGGTAATGGTGACTGTGATGATGGAGATTATGATATTAATGGAGATTATGATTATGAAAATGATGATGAAAATGGTGACTATGATTATGGGGAATATGATGATAATGGGGAATATGATGATGGGGATTATGATATTAATGGTGATTATGATGATGGCTATTATGATGATAATGGTGATTATAATGAGGTGGATGAAGATAATAATGGTGAGTTTTATTATTGTGGTGCTGATGACAGTGGTGACAATGAATATGATGATTATGATGATAATGGTGATAATAAAGATGTGGATTATGATGATTATGGTGATTATGATTATGATGCTGATGATGGTAACAGTGATAATGATGATGGAAATTATGATGATGGTGGTGATTATGATTTTGGTGGTGATGATGATAATAGTGATTGTGATGATGGTGATGATGATAATGGTGATTATGATGATGGGGATTATGATGATTCTGTGATTATGATTGTGATGGTAATGATGGTAATTGTGATTATGATGACAATGGTTATGATGATGATGGTGATTATGATGATGGGGATTATAGGAATAATTTTGATTATGATTATGGTGCTGATTATGATGATGGGGATTATGATGATAATGGTGATTATGGTTATGGTGGTGATAATGATTATGTTGATTATGATGATGGTGGTGATGTTAATGGTGATTATGATGGTGGTGGGATGACGGTAATGGGGATTATGATGATGGAGATTATGAGGCTAATGTTGATTATGATGATGGTACTGATGATGATAATGGTGATTATGATGATGAAGATTATGATGATAATGTTGATTCCCCCTTCACTTATGTTGGTGGTGATGAAGACAATATTGATTATGATGATCTTGGTGTTGATGATAATGGTGATTATGATTATGGTTGTTATGATGGTAATGGTGTAAAAGATGATGGGAATTATGATAATAATGGTGATTATGGTAATGGGCATATTGATGATAATGTTGATTATGATGATGGTGGTGATGAATATAATGTTGATCATGATGATGAATTATAATGATAGTGGTGATTATTGATGGTGCATAGTAAGATAATCGTGATTATGACGATGGGTTTGATGATGATAATGGTGATTATGATGATGTTGATTATGACTATAATTGTGATTATGTTGATGGTGGTGATGAAGAAAATGGTGATTATGATGATTGGGATTATGATGATAATCGTGTTTATGATGATGAATGTGGTTGGTGTCGGTAATTATAATTCTGCTGATGATGACAATATTGGTGATTATGATGATGACGTTGATGATGATAATGGTGATTTTGAAGATGGCGTTGATTGTGTTGACGGTGATTATGGTGAATGAGATGATGGTTATGATCTTGATAATTGGGATAATGTTGATTATGATAATGGTTGTGGCTGTGGTGAACGTGATAATGATGATGATTATGATGATAATGTTGATTATGTTGATGGGGATGATGGTAATGTTGGGGATGGCAATGATGGAGATAATGGTGATGATGATTACAGTAATTATAATGATGGTTGTGATGGTTTTGATGTGATGATGGTGATAATGGTCATGATTTTGACAGATAATTTGATAATGATAATTTTGATTGTGATGATGATGAGCATCATGATTGTGATGGGGTGATGGTGAAAATTGTGATAATGAGGATAATGGTGATTGTGATGATTGTGGTGATGATGACATCGGTGATCGTTTTGATGGTGATGATTGTCATGGTGATTGTGATAATGGTGATGATGGTGATGATGGTGATCGCGATGTAGTGATGGTGATGGTGACGATGGGGAGGGTGATAATGCTGATGCTGGTGTGGCTGGTATGGTGAAGGTGGTGATGGTCGTGATGGTGATGATTAAGATGGTGATGGTGATGCTGGTAGTGGTGGTGATGGCGGTCGTCATGGCGATTATAGGTTTGGTGTTTTCTTTGTAACCTTCTTCCCCAGTTTAGGCATTAATTCTGAAAATCCTGCTGTTCCCAGCCTGGTTTGACAATGCCACTGTGCACATTTAAACCTTCACGTGGCCTTTTCAGAAGGCAGAGCCTACTCCTCAAGCTTTGCTAACAACAACAAAAAAATGTTCCTTATTAAATATCGAGTCTTGATTCTGGAGCTCCCAGAGCCCAAACCCACCTGCTCGCACTAGAGTCCCGTCATGCACAAAGGGTCCTACTGTCTCCCATTTACTGGACTTTCAAGTTCATAGAGAAATAATGCAAAACTGGCCTTTTTCAGTAAGTCCCCTGAACCCTAGCACTTGCTCCCCAGGGCCCTGTTGGCAGCTTCAAATAAAGAGCTCCCGCCATGCGAGGGTTTCCTCACTGCATCCAAGCAGGAGGCACTTCTGATTCCGATGACAGAGACCTGTGCCTCTGGAGAGGTCACCCTGGTGGGACCGCTTGAAGGACATTCATCCACTTTTCCCCTGTAGATTAGAGCAGCCACCGAACAGCCTTCCTTGACACACAACCCCACGTCGCCTCAAGTCCAATGTCACTCCATCGGGCACCAAGTCCCCCGCGTAGGCCGTCACTACTCTCTGAGTTCTGATGCCGTCCACGAAAGGGCCTTTGGAAAACTCTTCCCTTCCCAAAAGCATCTCATTGTCATCGCTTGACACTCATCCCATCTGCCCACACCTCAGTGATTCATTCACCGTGAGCCTTCCTCTCTGAGTGAACAGCATGCTCCTTGCTCCCGGGAACACTATCCTTTTCACGCCGGCTCTGTTCCAGCGGTTGGTGCTCATAAGACGTGAACATCCTTGCCGCATTGCTGCCTTGGTCCTACAAGCAGCGTTTCGCCACAGAGGACAGAACCAAGCGAGGCCAGATGGCCACGGAGACCGGTCTCCTGCCCCGAAACACCTCCCATCGTGGTACAGCGACCTTCGAGAAGAGTCAAGGAGCGCACGTTTCAGAAAACTGACACGAATCCGGAAAGCAAGAAGAATGCATAAGGAATGAGATGAGCATGTGGACGGCCTGGAACGGAGATACGTGCTACCCACCAGAGCCCACCCCTACAATTCAGAGGCCCCCTTTTCGGCATCGTGCACCCCGAGGCTCACTTTCTACTCACCGCCTTGCAGATGCCAGCGGAAGGCCGAGAGTATTACTTAATTAACTGGCCTTATTGTCCTCCAAAGAAAAGGCTGCTTTGGGGACAGAGAGTGACTCAAGTCTTCTTCCGACAGCCCTGAGTTCAGTCCACCATCAACCGCTTTGATGCAATATTAAGCCCATAAAATTCCGTTCCCCGTGTGGCGCGATGCCCTGAGGAAATACTAGAAAGAAGGACAGAGGAGTTGCAGAAAGAAGAAGAAGAAGAAGAAGAAGAAGAAGAAGAAGAAGAAGAAGAAGGAGGAGGAGGAGGAGGAGGAGGAGGAGGAGGAGGAGGAGGAGGAGGAGGAGGAGGAGGAGGAGGAGGAGGAGGAAGTAGGAGGAGGAGGAGGAGGAAGGCAGTGGAGGAGGCCGAAGGATGAGGAGGAGGAGGAGGAGGAGACGGAGGAGGGCGGAGGAGGAAAGAGGAGGAGGAGGAGGAAGGAGGAGGAGGAGGAGGAAGAAGAAGAAGAAGAAGAAGAAGAAGAAGAAGAAGAAGAAGAAGAAGAAGAAGAAGAAGAAGAAGCAGAAGCAGCAGAAGCAGCAGAAGCAGCAGAAGCAGCAGAAGCAGAAGCAGAAGAAGCAGAAGAAGCAGAAGCAGAAGAAGAAGGAGGAGGAGGAGGAGGAGAAGGAGGAGGAAGGGAGGGGGAGGGGAGAAGAGGGGGGAGGAGGAGGAGGAGAAGAGGAGGAGGAGGAGGAGGAGGAGGAGGAGGAGGAGGAGGAGGAGGAGGAGGAGGAGGAAGGAAGAGGAGGAGGACGAAGGAGGAGGAGGAGGAGGAGGAGGAGACGGAGGAGGGAGGAGGAGGAAAGAGGAGGAGGAGGAGGAAGGAGGAGGAGGAGGAGGAAGAAGAAGAAGAAGAAGAAGAAGAAGAAGAAGAAGAAGAAGAAGAAGAAGCAGAAGCAGAAGCAGAAGCAGAAGCAGCAGAAGCAGAAGCAGAAGAAGCAGAAGAAGCAGAAGCAGAAGAAGAAGGAGGAGGAGGAGGAGGAGGAGGAGGAGGAGGAGGAGCAGGAGCAGGACCAGGAGCAGGAGGAGGAGGAGGAAGAGGAGGAGGAGGAGACGACGACTTCGATTTGAAATCATTACTGGGATCTGACGCGCTAGCTAGACGCATTCAACCGCGATGAGAGAAAAAGCTTTCAATGCGCCCCGGTGAGAAAAGGGGGGAGAGTTTTTTTTTAAGATCAGAAATCCCTTTTTCCTGTTCTATCAAAGGACTCTGAAGACGCGGACAGCCCCCTTCCCCCAAAAGAACGGCCACGATGAGATTACGTTGAGAAAAAGGTGCAAGTGACGGTGACAAGCGCACGGGCAAGAAGCCACGCGGGGGATTTCTAAGAACCCGGAGGCATCAACCCTACTTTCCTGTGTTTTTTCTAGATAAATGCCCTCGCTCGCTGGGGCACATCTGCGCGGCTAAATCGTGCCATGGTCAATCGACAACAAAAATATGTCGTCAGCTACGAGGGGACGAACAAAAACCCAGAACGGCGTCATTAACGTGCAGTGCAAAGGGACCGAAGAGCGACATCCTGAAAGCAGAGGGAGACGTGCTTTCGGGGGCCCCGTGCTTTCGTCGTGGGCTCGCTGTCCGCAGCTTTGAGTCCGACAGCGGCCTCAGGTAAAAAAAAAAAAAACTGTTAAATTGATAAACCTTCAAATACTGAAGATAAGAGGACGCACTTCCGAGAAGTGTCTTTATTTATTTGTCCGTCTTATCCTTGCCTCCCTCGGAGACGCCGCACCGTTTGCTCAGATGCGAACAGCTGAAGGTGATGCCCGCCTCTCTTGCCGGGCAAAATGAGGATAATAAGGGTTTTTTTTAGCGCGTCCTCGCTATGGCATGGAGGACTCTGCTCATTTATAGGTTACGGCCGACAACTTGGTGTCAGTCATTATCCGTGACATGAGAATTTGGCAAAGAAATGCTTTTTCCACTTACGTATTTTTATCCAGGAGGGAATCTGAGAGAGGATGGAGGGCTAAGACGATTCGTTGTCCCGCGCACACCGACCCTGCACACGCGCGTGCACACGCCAGCACACACGCCCTGATTAATGGGATTAACAGCCGAGTCTCCCCTGGAGAAAGGAACGCGAAGCGACAAGGTGGAAAAGGACGTTCTTTTCTCTCCTGGGAGGGTCGGTGTTTCAGGCCATGGAAATGCAGTCATTTCTCCAAATGTCTGTGGGGATGAAAGGGAGGACGACGAGGCTCATGCCGTCAATCAAGGGCGTGAGAGAGCCCACCGTGACTTTTCTAAGAAGCGAGTCTCTCCCACGGATCCCACCGGGGCGACCGTCGATCCTCACGGAGACAGGAAGGAGGTGTGAGGTTATCAGGGCCTGGGGAGCCGGGAAATAGGGGATTGGAGAGCTGGTGCTTCACGGGTACAGGATTCCCGTGTGGGGTGACGTGAACGTTTTGGAAACGACGCTGTGAACGTAATTAAGGCCTTTGAAGTGTTCAAAGGCCTTAATTACACTGCAAAATGGTTAAAACGGCTCTTTTTGTGTGTATTTTATCAGAATAAGAAGAAAAGGATACTACTACTCAGACTGCCCAGAGTGGAAGAGGCCTCCTTCCCACAAGGCCGGAAAGCTGCTTCCGCTTCCAGATGCTTCCGTTCATTTGACCCGCTGGTGTGCAAATGTTTGACTCCCGAAAGGGGTCAACGGGAAATTCACGGTCGAGAGCATGTCTGGTCCCGACCAGAGGGTAAAGTAAGTGACGTTTCTTCCGGGGCCTCTAGTCTCGGGCTTCCCACCACGTGCCGCGGGGGCCTCGGCCCCGCACATCGTTCCCCGAGGCATCCCTGTCCCTGCGGACTCCTGTGCAATGAAGGCTCCATCTCTCCGGTCCTTGGCGTGAAGCCTCGGGGGCTAGGATCTGGCATCCTCCCCCTTTCCCTGGACCATCCAGGGCAAGGATTCTTCTAGAAAAAGAACTCATGGAGAGAATGGAACGAATCGCCGCAACGTTGCAGGATGGAGAGTCTGAGGACTGGGGTGTATGTATTTCAGCCACTTGGCGCAAGATTCCTCACTATTTCTATCTTCTATCCCCACGAGGGAGCGTTCCCAGCTCTGCAACCCCGTGCAAATGCAACCCGACGGCACATAACTCTCACGTCTGGCTGCCTGCATGGGGAGACTCAGCCAGGTTGCGGCGTTTCTTCACAACCTGTCTCTGCTTCCTCACAGCTGAACGGCATTCCACGGCACGAGGACGCCAATAAGGCGTATATTGGTTCTCTTCTCAACGGCAATTTGAGTGTTTTCTGTTCCAAACAGAGGGCTTTTTGTGGACGTGCACAATGCATCGCTTTGGGCGACGTGCCCACGGGTGGAATTGCCCACGGAAACGTATTCACTTTCATAGGACCGGCGGTTTTCCAGAATGAGGGCAGACCTAACCGGCTCAAGAATCCCTTCTTTCCCTCCTTAAAAATGCCTCAGATTCTCACAGTTCGCGCATGGTTTTCAGTGTCAATGTGAAGTGAAGAATAAAAAATAAAAAATAAATAGAAAAAAATCCCTGGTAGCATACGGATTACGTTCCAGGGGGAGGGAAGGGTCAACGAGAAGGAGAAAATTCATCGTAATAGAATTTCAGAAGTGGCTAAGTGTCAGGAAAGTGAGGCAGACGTCGCCCTGGCAGCTAGGAGAAAGGGTGGCTAATAGGGCTGTGGCCTGCATCCCGGCTCCACTTGTGACCGGGTCGAGGCCTCATGCGCCCTGCAGGGGAGCGGCACAGACGTCGTGCGGCACAGACCGTCCCACGTGGACTAGGGTCAGAAGGCCAAGAGGAAGGCGGGATCCTACTCTTCGAAGAAAGTGGGCAGGCAGAAAAATGGGTGTTTAAAGTGGGTGGAAATAAGACCAAAAAATGTTTTTTTTTTTCTTTTTAAGGGATATAGGGTCAAGTATTTACAAAACAAAAACAAACAAATGAAAAAGAAACAGGTGAACGTTGAGAATGAGCTGGATGGAGCCCAGTGGCAGTCCATCCGATAGGAATCCGATAGGACGGAGGGTGGAGGGCACCCACCCTGGACGTCCCCTCGCCCCGAGACGCGCACTGCAGTGTGAGGGTGGAACTCCGCCTCTGTGCACCTGGGCCCTGGCCCCCACCCCAGGACATCACCGAGCACGCGGCAGGGGCACCGCAAACACTCGTCGAGTAATAACAAATAAACGAGAAAACGTGCTGGTGCAATTTCATCGAGGTCGGGTGTCGGGAACGCAGAGGCCTTGCCACCGTGCACCGCGTGCTGAGACGGGTCGATGGAAGATGTATCTCCTCTTCTCGTCTTGCTCCGTCTCCTCACGCTAGAGCCAGAAACGTCCATTTCTGAACTAAATGCGCGCTTTATCCTTCCTCGTCCTTACGGTCAAGGGGACTCTGCGATTCCCCCGTCGGGCATGACCAGCTGGGGCCTGGTTTGCAGATTGATGGGGATTCACTTCGGGTAATGACTCCTGGCCACAGAGGAGATCGAATTGTAACGAGAAACGCGAGCTAAAGACGGGGATGACACGTGTACGACATCTGGAGAGCGTGACGGGGACGGTTTCGGCGCGTGGAACGCTTCGACTTTAGCGGACGTAGGTGGATTTTTGAATCGTGGTCCAGGACCCTGTTTGGAGCAATCTGCCGATGACGTGGTCTGGACGCCCCGGGCATTTGCTAAATAAATGGAGAAGCGACGTTTTATGGCTTTTTGTGCAAAAGGAGCCTAGAAATCGGTACAGTTAATCCCACAGACGACGACGATGGCCGACTCCACGCGAGCCACCCCCTGCGGGCAGCAATTCAATTAATTGGGTCCATTATGTGTTATGGCGTGACAGATGGCGTGGCGCCCTGCGTGGGAACACAATCGGAGCCATCCATGTGGATCCCTTTCTCCTCTCGCCCCCAAATGTCCCTGCAACGGGACGCTTTCCTTCTATTTCGTTTTCATCAAGGAGCTTCTTCCCGCAAGAGCCCGGTCCCTGAGCAGCTGTCTCTGCAGCATCCCCGCCTCTCTCTCCTGGGTGTCTCGCCTCCTCGTTCCTGGCGGCCTGTCGTCACCCTACCGTGTCCCCGACCTGAAAATTAACAACACGTTCCCTGGAACCTCTCCTTCTTCCAGTGAAAACCACCTTCTCTGTTCCCTTCATTAAAAATCCCCTATTTTCCACCTCGGGCCTGGCAATCTCGGTCCCACCTGGAAATCGTTCAACGCTAAGGTTTCCCAGCCGCTGTCACGGTGCTTGTGTCCCTCAGAGACCCGGCCCGTGTTCTCACTTCTGGTGTAAAGCAGAGTTGGGCCAACGACAGCCTAGGGGCCAGATGTGGCCCACGACGTGTTTTTATAAATAAAGTTTTATTGGAACCACAGTCTGGGGACAGCGCTGGTAGACCTGTTTTCCCTCGGGGAGAGGGCAGGGTGGGCCCGGGGCAAGTCCACGGTGGAAGTTATTCGAAATGATCACGCTCGAAAGCATTGTCAGCATCTGCATCTGTGGAGCCCGTTCAGCACCAAACAAAGAGGAGCGAAGGGCAGCAGGACCCTGGACGCAAACCCAGGTCCCTATAAGCAAAGGACACACCAGCTGGGGAGGAAGCAAACGAGCACGCCAGGGAGGCAGGACGGGAGAAGTCCTGGAAGGGACGTGCCTTTCCAGACCTGGGCAGAGAGGACACGCACACACACACACGCACGCATGGGGCTGAGAGCTGTGACTTCACAGCGACGCGGACCACGAACCCGAACGCGACGAAACCGGTGCCGGCCCCGATCCGGCTCCTTCCACCTGAGGCCTGTGGCTCTTTCCGGAGACAAGCAGTGGTTTGGGGCAGGACCAAGATCGGGTAAGGAGTCGGAAAATGAGAGCACACCCCGCCTCCCGACCGTTTCCCAGTCCTCAGGGAGTCAGGGGACGAGGATTTCACGGGGCCCAAAGTGCCGTAATACTGACAGCTTAGAAAGTGAAACGACGGGTTCCCCCCTCCCCCAGTTTAAGAAAATATAAGCACGGATTGCTGTATTTCCGTAAGTAACGGGATTTTTGGCTGTTTTTCCAGAACACGATTCGAGGCGGGTGGACTTCCTTCTGCCCCGTTTCTGCGCATTCGAAGCTGACACCTTCGCGCTCCTCCCGTGGGCCTGTGGGTCTCCACCGTGGCCCCCACGCGGAAAGCGCTCACGCGACGCTCCGCGCCTCTCCCGACAAACACGCATCTTGCTCGCCGAGTCACGCTTGTCCTGGAAAGGGCCAACGTGACGTTTCGAAAGGTGCGTTCATCCTGTCCCTCCTTCTGGCTTCATTCCTCGGCCGGTGGCCGGAACCCGTCGGTTCAGAAACGTTGCTTTCACGCGTTCCCCATCAGCCTCACGTAAAGGACGTGGACAGTCACGATGGGTGAAAGTCCATATTCTTTATGATTTTGGCAACCTGAGTCTCTCGTCGCACGCGACAGCGGAAAAATTGCCACGGGGGAGGACTTGACGTTTAAGGGGAATGAGACGGCGTTCGCGGTGGTGGCTGATCGTCAGCCTCCGCAGCGGTGGAGGAAATAATTTAATTAGGCTCTTATTGTGGACGTTCTGATTCTGACACGTGAACTCGGGGCCCACGGCGGATCGGAAAGGAGTTAACGCTGACTCTTTCTGACTCTGCGCGATGAATGGGACGTTCCAGGGCAAAAGGAAATTAATTATAAAGGCGCCCGCTATTGAGGATTGCCAGAAATCCTTTTTTTTTAAATGATAAATAAAGTCATGATGAGATGTCGGCTATCCAAACAGCCCCGCGCTGCCATGGCGGCTTATCCGTTCCGACGTCCCCCATGGCGGGGAACAGAGTCATCGCCTTTAATTAATTGCTCGGTGAGAGGGGAAGGAATGCGTTGCCCGCGCATGGTCCCCCCCTGTGATTTCCAGGCGGTAAATTTGGGGAGACACGGGACGCGTGGGCGTTAAATTCCCGATGACAGCCTCGCACAGGTCCGTCCCGTACCAAGACCGAAAGGAACACAAACTGTGAGCGCGGAATCAGCCCCTGGAGTATACACCCTCTGTGAATCCCTCCCCATCGGGGGAACGCGGGGCCAGTGAACTTGACCGATGTCGCTCCGGGGAGCGGGTCCCTCATCGGCTGGCTGCGAGTGCAGCTGAGGACAGAGCGTCCACGCTGGCCTGAGCTGCTCAGTCGACCCTTCTACATGACTATCAGCAGCAGCGACCTCAGACACTATCGTATCCGGAGAAGGAAGCGGACGCCGTGCTGAGATACAGCCCTTGGTGGCCCCGTGGCGAGGACCGGAGGGGCAGCTTCTAGAAGCTGAAAGCGGCTTTGGCAGAGGGCCACAGAGGGACGGGGGTCTCGAGGACAGTGCCAGGAAATGTGTCCCGCCAACGGCCTCCTGAGCTGAGCACAGGGCCGTCGGCATAACGTCGGAATGACGCCCAGCCGACGCCGGTTCCGACCTGGTGACGTCGGAGCGGAAGGCCCAGGGAAACTGTGCCTGGATTCCTGACGCACGCAGACTGTGACCTATCGCTCTGCGCCGCTGCGAGCCACCGAGCTTGTGCTCACCGACTCTGCAGCAACAGAAACTAAACCCCTAAATGCACCCCCTGCCCAAAAGCTTCCTTCCGTTACCTTTCGCAAAACCACGGGACTCGACGTTTTCCGCCTTAAGGAGGCTGGACCCCAGGAGCGAAGCTTCTCTAAGTAAAAAGACGTCGCAGTCTGAGCAGAAGGAGGGGTTGGAGGGGTCACTTTTCTGCAGACTCGATGTCCCGCCCAGTGTCCCCACGTAAGCAGGTGGCTCCCTGGACCAGCCCAGGTAGCAAGGAGACATGCCGGCAACGATGCAGACCGCTGCCGCCCACTACGGCGTCCTCGTCCTGCCAGGTCCGTGGCCTCGGGGGCCTCTGTCGCTCACGGGACCTCGTGCGTGATGCCGGTCGCGTGGAATCGTTCGTCCTTTGGAAACTGTAGGTCCTCCCCCCCCCACGCCCCTCGCGTGGAAAACGGTGACGTCACAGCGCCAAGTTACGGCCTGGATTTAACGGCTGCGTCTTGGGTCGGTGGCATCTACCGTCCTCACCCAACACTACGGTCGTCACGGTGCACAGGGATGTTGGGGAAGCTCGTACGCACGTAGCCGTTCAACCGCTAAGCGTTCGAGAACCATTTATGGGCTCGCTCTGCATCGTGTATGACGAAATCAAACTCATCTACGCCCTGAAAGCGCCCCTTCCAGCATTTCGGGTTGTTTATCAGCCGTGACGGGCATGAGCAAGCCACCTACATGTCCGTGAGCGGCCAGGGGTGGAACAGGGTAGATGGCCCATATCCTGGATGGACTCCAGAGAAAAAACACCAATTTCCCGCACAGCAGAAGCGTTTTTTTTTTTTTTTCCTCTTTCCATCTCATTAACTAATGCCGCCGAGGATGACTTTTGGAGAGAGGGAGCCCAAGAATGAGAGGAATGCGAAGGCCTACAGTCTGCCCGGCTGAGAAGTGCAAACACGGAGAGCGGACGGAGTGTGCACTGGAGCTGGAAATCCTCTCCCCACACCCCATTCCCATCACGGCTCATCCTGGAAAAGCCCCGTCTGCGAAAGGCTCACGAGGTCAAGGCCTTCACGTGGAAATTTCCAGATCCACGCCCACCCCCCTGTCACACACACACCCCAAATTAAGCTCCTACAAATGATGTAAAGACTCACTGGCTTCAGGTCCGGCCTGCCTTCGTCCATTTTCCGGCAAATTCCCCGAGTCAAAGCTCGTCTGGAGGGTGACAGCGTGTCTGCTCCCCTCGCCCTCGGGATCTTTCTTTTCGCCATTTCCAGAACGAATGCAGAGCTCATCCCCAGAAGGCAGAGCAGTAAAAAAGGGGATGATCTGGTCACGGAAATGGCAAAAGACACAGACGGCGTCTTGCCTGCTGCTCCCCCCTGAATCGTAACCGAATCACACATTTTCACTCACAATGTCCCCTTTTCTTTTTATTTATTTATTTTTTTTTTTTTTTGGCGTCTCACTGCAAATCACACAGCGGCTGGTGAATCCCAGCAATCGTTTTACAGGTTTGGCGAAACATTCCGAGAGCAACACGAGCCTGGAAAGCTGTATTTGCGGCAGGACGCGGAGCAGAGGACGCAGGGACCCAGCCCTTGGGGCCAATGAAACAGCGTCGACGCGCGAAGCAGAGGAGAGCGTTACGGTTCCACATCACCGCGCCTTGGATGTGAAGCTGAGAAGTCTTCAACGTGGTCACGCAGGGAAACACGATTCCCAGGACATCTGAGTCCCCCTAGGCGCGAGCAGGAGAGCGCGCGATGGTTTCAAGTCAGCCCAGGCCCAGACAAAGTCTATCCCGGCGAACGGAGAGGACCGGACGACCCGAGCGTAGAAACACGATCGTTGAGAACGATCGAGAGTGGGCGAAATTCCAGACGTTGGGCCCAAATCCCAGGTTCCCGAAAGGGGAGGAGGGGGATTTTCACAAAGTGACAGGCTTTTTAGTGTCACAGCAATGCCAGGTTGGACATCAGATAAATAATATTTTTAAAAAATACTGTGAATACTCGTCGCATCTTGAAAAGGCCTTTACGCCAACATGTGGCATCAGCGTAGCCGGGGACACACTGAAGGGAACAAAAGAGAAATGGTCCTTATGTCCACGGACGTGACAGCCTAGACCAGGGGTAAACACACGAGGGGCCGTGTCCGGCCTGGCGCCTGTTTTTGTCGATAAAGTTTGATGGGAAAACGCCGTGCCAGTTTGTTTGCCGTCGTCTATCCCCACTTTGGCTACGACGGCAGAGTTGGGCACGTGGCCCACCCCAGAGGCTAGAAAGCTTGTTGTCTGGCCCTTCACAGTGAAGGTGCTGCTCCCCATGCGGACCTTGGCATGATAGGGCAGCGACGCCGCTCTTGGGTCCCGGTGACAAATACCAAAGCTGGGTGGCTTGCGCCTCCGAGGATGAGAAAAAAGAAATTTAGCGCGGAGCCTTTCTCGTTTAAAAAAGAGGCACTTCTCGTGGCAACGAATCTTGTGTAGGAAGGGGAGGGGTACGTAGTTGAGATGCTGTCTCTACGGTCACAACAAAAAAAGAGGCAAAAACTCATAAAAGGAAAATAAGTGAAGATGACGACATCCCAGAGCGACGTGCAAACACCAGCTGGGAAGGAAAATGGATACAGCGACATGACAGGTCGCTGCGTTTGTCCAGGAAGCCGAAACGACGGAAGGACAATGAGCAGGTACACGGGACAGCTCAGGGAGAGAAACACCGAAATCGGTGAACGGGTGACAACGAAGACGTGAGGTCAAGAAGCTCGTTGTTTTTTTTTTTCCTCCAGGAAGCCACCAGAACAGAACGGGGCCTATTTCCGCCGTTGCTGTCCTTTGGGGATGGCTGTTCTTTGGACTTGGTAGGTAGGAACCACGTGGTCTGAAGATGACACGAACGTCGCTTTCAGTCCTGCTGGAAAGGTTCTGCTGGCTGGCATCGGCCGAGTGAAAGCTAAACCCAGTAAAAATGAGCCCTTCAGAGGAGATGAGTAGACGAAAAAAAGAAAGAAACGTGGAGGACGCAGCTTCACAGTTCGTGGGGCTTGAATATTGTACGTTTTGCTCAGCGTGCGCTGAGATAATAACGATTTTACGTCCGTTATTGTCCGTTCCTAACCCCCCACCATCCCATTAAACAGGAGATAAATGCATGTGTTTGCTCTCGTCTGCCCTGGTTTCTCTCTCTCACCCCAGGCTGAGACTCCGTTGCTTCGTGACAAATTAATGATTTAATGCCCCTTGGAAATAGAAATTGCGGCCTAAGTACCAGACGCTAAGCTTGATGCGGGGTGACGTTCTGTTAGGTTCCCGGGCTGTTTATGAAATCTTGGTTGGTGGTAAATGTTTGATGCTTTTTCTGAGATCTCCTTGCCAGTTCCAAGGAGTTTTAGGGGAATCACCGAATTCTGGGTGTTGCGATTGCGGAAAAGAGACCCCAGTCACTCCCCATAGCATCACAGTCCCAAGGTTTTTCTTATTTTAATGTACGAAACCAAAGAAAAAATGGACTCGAGGGTTCCAGATGCTCGGGTCATGCAATCGACTGCATCGTAGCTACACACTTTGATTCTTGGGGCGAAAACGTGAATCTCTTTGTAAAGCGGAGGGTTCCCCTTAAAACACAGAAGGTGAATGAATGTTCCGTGTGTTTGATTATCACGTGGTTTTTCAAAACCTTTCGTAGCCCCACGCAACGCTCGTAAAAACTCTGCTAAAGTAGCTCTTTATAATTCCCTTCTGGCGGCTGAGAAAACCGAGGTGTCGACATTTAGAGAGTTTCCCAAAGTGGAACAATTTTCAAATTGTTTCCAGACCTGATGATACTGGCCAGGCTCCCTCCACGTCACCTGGCCGACCCTGTCATTGCAGAGGGCAAGCGGGAGACCTGATGACCCTGGTGACCCCTTAACTTCTCCCCAAAGGCGACGTGAGGATCACCCTCATGTCAGTTCGTGTAGCTTAATACGTGATCGGCGAAGGGACAGCACGTCACACGGACGGACTCTTTTCCCCTAAATCACCAAACCGAGTTCTCGTTTCAGTGAAGCAGCCTGTGTCGGTTCAAGCCCAACATTTGGCTCCTGGGAATGACACCAACTTGAGTCCCTGGTCTGAAGACACGGACTGGATCCAACAGCCCAGCACAGTCTTAGTGCTCGGGGCAGGAAAAGGACAATTGGCCCTCATTTAGACATTTTAATACGATAAAATATATATTTATATTTATATTTATATAAATATTTATATTTATATTTATATTTATTTTTATTTCTATATCTATTTTTATTTTTATTTTCATTTTATTTTATTTTTTATTTATATTTATATTTATATTTATATTTATATTTATATTTATATTTATATTTATATTTATATTTATATTTATATAAATATTTATATATTTATATTTATATAAATATTTATATTTATATATTTATATTTACATTTATATTTATAGAAATATTTATATAAGTATTTATATTTATATTTATATAAATATTTTTATATTTATATTTATATAAATATTTATATATTTATATTTATATAAATATTTATATTTATATTTATATTTATATTTATTTTTATTTTTATTTATATAAATATTTATTTTTATTTTTATTTTTATTTTATTTTATTTTATTTTTTATTTATATAAATATTTATATTTATATTTATATAAATATTTATATTTATATAAATATTTATATATTTATATTTATATTTATATTTATAAAGGATGCTTTCATACCGAAACCTTCAAATCGTCGCTAGAAATTGAGAAAAATCCAGCTCCACAAAATTTGCATCTCCCTTGCCCCAAATCAAAGCACCAAAACCTAGAAAGTACGTCCACCCAATCAATGGAATTCAGAGCTGAGACTCCAGCCATGAAGTGGCATAATTGCTACAATTAGCCAACGGGCGTAATTACATCAACGCCCGAAACGTTGCCGCAGAATCATGTCACTGCGGAGCGTGACGGTGTTCTTATCATTTCTGACGCTGTGACAGGATGTGGATGCTCGAGAAAGGCCCGTAACAACGTTAAGACATTTTTTTTAACTTATACACGTTCTCCGGACTGGATTCGGCCTTCTTTGCGTTGCTGGGTTGACATCGAAGCCACACCGGGAAATCTAACTTTTTTATTTATTTATTTTTTCTTCAACGAAAGGAGAAGTGAACATTCTCCAACGTGATATCTTAGTGAGAAGGCAGGTAGATGGAGATAAAATGTGTAAAGCGGAAGGTAGGATAACCCTAAAGGGACGACTGCAAAATGCGGAAAACACCTGCCTGCGTGTGGATGCTTTGGAAGGTGTGTTTCTCCCAGAAACAGGTTTTCATCAGGATTTTCAGGATTTGCAAAGCAGGATGGTCCACCTGGGAGATGACATCACCCATCTCCACTTGGACTGCAATCTCCCGCCACCAAAGCCCGACTCCGCTTAGGCCTCAAACTTCAACCTCGAAAGAACCTTCGAGAGCAACGGTTCCACGATCCACCACACGGTGGGCCTGTTCGCAACGTGTCCCCCCCGAGGGACCGTGGCTCTTCCCCGTCCCAAATGCCACCCTTCGCCTAATTCTCTCTCTCGGAGTGGAAAAGCCCTCCCAGCTTTTGAGGACAACGCGTCCCGCCAACCGCTCTGTTCCTGGCCGCCCCTCCTTGCTCCTTGGCTGCTGGGCCTCTTCGTCCACCGAAATCCTATTTGGAGTGGGACCGAGTTAGGTAGCTCGGGGGGTGGCACAGGTGTTCTGGGAAAGGAAAGATAGCATTTCGCAATCACACGTGCCACGCACACGAATAGGGATGGCTGCCTTTCCAATCCAACCCATTTTCCAAAACACGGGTCGGGTGGGAGCGGTTTCTCACTCGTAGGTGAATCGGGAGCAGAAAAGGGCCCGAGGAAACTGTGGCGGCTCTCGTCTGCCCGCTACACTTCTGCAAATCCACTTTCACTCTGTAAAAAATAAAGACAATAAACCAAACTGCCCATCTGGATCAAGGACGAAGGTAATAAAGTCCCGCAGACGAGCCTCGTCGCGTAGGACTGGCTGTGAGGGTGGGAAGATCCTGTCTGCGCCATCACAGCAGCCGCCAGCCACGTGTGCCCTGTGCCTGGTGCATCTGCAGGACCGAGGTTTTCATTTCATCTACCAGGATTTTAAAGTATTTCCGTGGACTTCACACTTCTGCTGTTCATCTGAAGCGAATTTTAGCTCTTCTCATTTGACACCCCTTTGCCGTGAATCCCGATGAGTTTTACTCTAGCTGGTGTGGATGTCCAAGTGTGTGTTTTGGTCCTTGTGCCCTGGAAAGTCAGATTTTATCGCGCGTTGCTCGTTGTTTCATTCCCTGAGTGCCCCCGGCCGGACACTAGCATCATATCATCACGCAGCATCCTCCCCGTGTGTCTCCGTGTCCAGTGCCGGGTGCCTTTGCTGCTTTGCATCGGATTTCAGGAGCATTTATCCCGGTTGCAACGATTATTGGATGACGCGTCTGCTCCCGGAGCCGTGACTCGGAAGTGACGGCATTTAAGAACAGGCGAATCGATGAGACACGAGTGTCATTTATTAAATAAGACACGCAAGAGGGGGTGTTGCTCTAACTTAGGGCTTCCTGCCTGTCCTGTCGAGCGACCTTCGTAAACGTTTGTCGGGAGAGAGAGGGAAGAGGAGAGAAGGGACCAGAGCGGATTTCCTAGTTCCTATTCAGTCTTCGCTCTTAACCAGGTGAACTCACGTTCCCCTTCACCTATACGAGCTGCCTCCATTCATTCATTCCCTCCCTAGCCCTGCAAGGACTGAAGCTCATCATCGGGCCCTGCCGATTAGCCAGGAGGGAAGTGATAAAGAGGGGTCACGTAGACGTCCTTCCATCTCACGCCTGCGGGTAAGACAGATGAGTTTCGAGGGTCTCTCCCAGGCCCACCCCCGACCCCGATCCTGCAGACTGCCAATGGAGGTTACTGTGCATTAAGGTTTCCACAGTCAGGGACCGTACTCTGGGGAGAGCTGTCAGCGTTAGGCACCACCCCCAAACACATTACAGCTTAGCGTCAGTCACCCGAACATCTCAACAACTACATCCTCACCTCACACTCGACGGGGAGCTGGCGCCGTCACGCTCGCACGGTGGCTGGCGGCGTCTGGTGCCCAGCGCCTGTGGGGAGGCCATCACGTGGCATGGCTCGATGGACACGGCCCACGCCACGTCCACAGGCAGACAGCATCACGGGTCAACGGCTGGCTATCTCGGCTCAGCCTGGCGTGACGCCACCTCCGTTTCTGCGCCCAACAAATACGAGTTAAGCGTGTGTTAGTGAAAGAAAGTTAAAGGGAATGTGTAGAACTCAAACTAAAAATGGGAAGCTCCACTTAAAGGGCAAGGCATCTCTACATCGTCTGATAGGTGTCTTTGGAAGAATCCCCGCACTATGTCTGTCTGACCTGGCTTTAGAGGAAGCCAAAAGGGTCGTGGACGCTGTCCTGGGTTTCTGATCTGCACCTGTGTGTGTCACGGATGCTCGGACGGAAGATCCTGGCCCGTTGTCCCGCGTGCTGCGTGTCTGGGTGGGAAACGACATCCTTCGCCCCCCACGCAGACACACGAACTTGCTGCAGATTGATCTCCTGTTTGGCAACCTGCGTAAACGCTCTATTCATTCCAATATTTTCTTAGATCCCTCAGTGCTTTCTAGGTAAGTAATCGTGTCCTCGGCCAACAATGGCGGTTGTTTCTTTTTTCCCAATATTAAGATTTTTTCCCCCCTTTTTCCTGTCCTGTGGGCCAGGACTGTAAGATGGTGTAGAAATGATCGTAGGATGCTTTTTCCCTGCATGTTTTGATAGGACACCTTGAGTGGAACTTTTACCCAAGTATATGCGAAGCTATTGATCAGCTGGAGATACTCTTTGACATTGCTAGTTTGTCAGAGGATTGATTTTTAGATCAGAAATTGATAGTATCGATTTGTCCCTGCACTTATTGACACAAGTATACGGGTCTCCCTCCTTAAATCTGTTAAAGAAATAGATCCGATGAGTCGATATTTGTACCTTGGATATAAGAATGCTCTCGCGAGCATTAATGGTTAAAAATCTGTCCACACACACAAAAAATAAATAAATAAAAATAAAAAACCAGAAGGCACGATTATATAGATAACGTTTTCTATCCAAAGAACAGACCTTTTCATCTTATCCTTTTTAGCCTAAAAGCAAGGAAAACAGCCTAAGGAGCATAACCGTGGTCCGTAAAGCTAATGACAGGATTTTTAAAATTAGCCCGGAGGACGCCATGTACATGAAACATGCACAAGAGGCAAATCGGAACCGACAGAAAGTGAATCCGTGGCTGTCAGGGGCTGGTGAGCGTCTCTTCGGGGGGCAGTGACAACGCTCTCAAGGCAGGAGCAGTCACGCTTGAGCAACTGTCACTATCCTAGAAATCACTGAATTAGGTGCTTTGTGAGGGGGCGGGTTATGAAGACGTGCGTGACATCTCAATAAAGCTGTTTTTTTTTTTGAAAAAACGGGAGCCCGTCTCAGTTATTAACATCGACGTAAAGATGCCCCCACCGAGCATCCTTCACACTCGCCAGTCACGTGTAATAAAAGGGAATGAACAATACATGCGTCACGATCCAACGCGGCTCCCGGTTAGAACACTGGTGGGTCTAATCTATTTCCTGACAGGGCAATGGAAGAAGTCCTTTGTGCTCTTTCGGTAGAAAATTGTCGACGGAGAGTGAAAAACGTCGGATTGGGGGATAGAAACGAGTTCTTCACTGGAAAAGTCAACATGAGAGAGATACCGATTCTCCCCCCACGTTGGTCTATAGATTTAAAATAATTCCAATTAAAACTCTGGCAGGTTTCCGTGAGCCATGCCATGATGATTAGAAGTCATGCGGACACTTTTCTGATTCTTTCCTCTTCTTTTATTTCTTCTTTCTCTTTTTTTTTTTTAATCTTCACGGCGAGGCCAGGGTCCAGAGCGTCTGTGGAGCCCGTACATACGCATAAACACAGGAATGTACACAGACACAGAAGTCCATCAACACAGGCCTAAACCCTCGTGGCAAGGTGTGTCACAAAACGGAAATCGCAGACGGCCAACAGACATAAGAAAAACTGCCCGGTTCCATGACTAATGAGAAAATAAATAAATAAATGAATGAATGAATGAATGAATGAATGAATGAATAAATAAATAAATAAATAAATGCAGCTTTGACTCACAAGGAGATTTAATTTCGCATCCAGCAGATTATAAAAAATGTGGGTTTTTTTCTAAATAGCATCATTCTGGGCAAGGATGTAGACCTATGTAATTCTCACGCATTTGTGCGAGGAGTCGACAGAACATGGAGAAATATTTAGTATTATCTTGTAAATTTAAACAACACAACCATTTCTAAGAATCGCCTAAGTATCAACCCCAGAGAAGAAACGTGGTGCGAGTGCTCCAAGCCACAACGTTGCAAATGTCGGTGGCAGGAAGATTGTTCATAGCAAAATTTTAAGATTCTTAGCATATTTTAGTCTCGTTAAGAAGCAAATATCGGTGATTTTAACAAACGTTCAGAGAAATCCAATCTGGATTAGGTCATTTCCCCCCTAGGCCGCCTTGTATTTTGAGATCCTCGGGGAAAGTGGAGAGGAGAGAGAGTTTTATCTTCCAGCCCAGCCCTGGCCGCCCGGATCATCTCTCGAAATGATGCTTGGAAATGGACCGGGTCTGTTTCATCACACTCAGCTCAAGTGAACCAACCGACACTTCCGACGACCTTTTCGCTTTGTGGGAAAGAGGGGGAGTTTCAGTGATTTGGGGCTACAACCAGGCAGACACATAAATAAAGTATTTCGATAGGGATAAGTGTTCAAATAACATTTAAAAATATATATATGTGTTTATATATATTTATATATTTATATATTTATATTTATATATTTATATTTATATTTACATATATTTATTGTATTTGTTTATATTTATTTATATTTATATATTCATATATTTATTTATATTTATATTTATATTTATATTTATTTATTTATATTTATATATTTCTATATTTTATATTTATATATTTTTATATATTTATATTTATTTATATATTTATTTATGTTTATATTTTTATATTTATTTATACATATATATATATATATGGCAGTTAACATGAAGATAGGTGTCTATTTACCTAGGAGCTGATCACAAAGCTTTTCTGAAGGATCCATCTGAGCTGAGACGAGACTAGCGGCTCAAGTCCGCAAGAACCAGCACTTACGGAAAGGGGGCAGCAAGGGCAAAGGGCCTGAGCTTGGGGACACACCTGGTGTGTGTATGTGAGCGTCAGAAGGACAGTGCTTTGGAGTTCAAGGGTCAGAGCAGCTGAAAAAAATGAGCTCTTGGCCATCCTGGTGCATTTGCAATGCTGAGTACGAATAGGTATTTATTAAGTATTTTCACTTAATAAATTATTTCATCATCATCATCATTATTATTTATTATTATTATTATTATTATTATTATTTCAATTTGAAATAATATTACCGCTGGGGATGACACATACCGGATGGCCCCAGGTTAATTACGAGGTCGGCAACATTCGTCTTGAGGCCCACTTTTTCCTTCCTGTTTCCCTATCACCTTACCACCAGCTCTTCCTTCTTCTCGTGCTCTGCTTCTCCCCGGGGCCAGCCCTACGCAGGTGACAGCGCAGTCCAGAGATGAAGCCAGCCCTGCATCAGCAAAGCCCAGCCCTTCCCGGCAGCCAGAAACACCCTATCTGGGTGAGTCAACAGGACAACCTCCCCAGATATCTGTTTCTGAAAAGAGAACTCGGAGCAAGAAAATATCTCAGCTGTGGAAGGCTTAGGCTAGACGGCACGCACAGGGACGGGTTTATTTTGTTCCCCTGCTATGATTCAGAGGGCCTAACTATAGCAAACAGGCACGAGGGTGTTCTCTGTTGCTAATTAAGGAAAGACAGAGAATTATATAGTTCAGGGTAAAAAATGCATTAAATGGTGACCGACCTATGGGTTATGTCTAATTTCTTCTCTGCTTCTACACTAGATGTCACTGTGCAGCTCGTCATTCAATAGCCGGAGGAGACCTCTTCGTAGAGAAACGGAAACGACAGGGCGTCATCGTGAAGGGCACCTCGCACGGCAGCACCCCAAATGCAAGCGCGCATTCTGCTCAGACGGGTGCCACCGAGCAAGGCGACGGCGCGTCACCTCCACGTGACCGACCGTTAGTCCAGCTCCACGCCCCGCTCAGAAGGCTTGGCGACAAGCTGGCTTTTTTCCTGCCATTCCCCCCATTTGCATACCTGTCAACCTGATACAAAGTGAGAATTGGGGAAATGCAAATAGCCTACTCATGAAATTTAATGACGCGCACGTACGCTCTATTTTAAAACGGTGCAAATAGAAGCCATTTCGTAGATGCTTAAAAAGAAAAAGAAAAATTCTCCTGAAGATAACAGAACGGGGCATAGAGAGGGCCCACCCCGTGTCCTTGGCCTTTCTTGCCTCCTATGTGTGCCATATCGTACACCTTGAAGTTGGAAATGTGTTTAATACACTTTCGATAAATAGGGGGACCAAGCACCCCACTGAGGATGACTGAGTCAGCCTGCTAGCCGTGGATATTATTTATTGAAATTATTACAAACTCATCGCACACACTGAGAATTCCTCTGTGCACACATGTACGTGCACACACGCACACACACACACACACATAGGACCCTGAGTTCTTATATGCAAGAACCATGCACTAGACGAGTGATGGGATTCGGCCTGTGAGCCTTGTGACGTCCCATCAGGATGACAGGTCTGTCATTGTATTAAAAGATGATGATGGTGATGATGATGATGATGATGATGACGATACATCCAATCTCATCCTTGAATCCTTGCAACGACCCTACAGAGAACCTATCCTTATCGCAATGTCACCGACAAGGCATGCGGCCTCACGCCTGCTCCACGTGGCCAAACTTTGGAAATACGAAATGTGCAAATAAGGAACGTGGCAGGCCCTACTCGGCCCTATAGTCTGGCTCCCCGAAATAGGACAGGCTCCATCCTTGTTGCAAAATCCTGCTTGATATCAGAAAGCCAACGCTATCTAGGGAAAAGAAAGAAAGAAAGAAAGAAAGAAAAGAAAGAGAGAGAGAGAGAGAGAGAGAGAGAGAGAGAGAGAGAGAGAGAGAGAGAAAGAGAGAAAGAGAGAAAGAGAGAAAGAAAGAAAGAAAGAAAGAAAGAAAGAAAGAAAGAAAGAAAGAAAGAAAGAAAGAAAGAAAAGAAAAAAAAGAAAAGAAAAGAATCTTTGCACCTATTCTCATGGGGACCAACGGGCCTCGTGGTGACCCAGCCCTTTCTACCAGGTGACATTCGTGGAAATTCTTCCCAGCCTGTGGTGACGGGTTAGCCGCCACTGGCCTTCAGAGGTGACAGGGTGAGACGCGCCCGCTGCCTTGCAGGAATCACACCCGGTGGTCACTTCCAAGTGCAAGGGCTGCCCTGGGTCTGAGCTGGACTCCATTTCTAGAGAACACGGCACCACAGATGTGCGACCGCTCAATCCACATTTTCATCCTGGAGGTAGCCTCTGAAGGCCACTCACCCAGCAATCCCTTCGTCCCCTGAAAACGCTCCAGCCCCCCTGTTTGTGACAGACGTCGTTTTCCCTCAAGCTCGAACGTGCCCAAGCAGCGCGATTTCACCAGCACCCACGGCAAAGCTCCAGCAACGCGCGCGACCCGTGTCCCTTGGGTCCTTGAATTCTTCCTTGCGTCACACCCAAAACTATCCTCGCGCTGGGTTTCAGGTGTGCCTGCTCTCTTCGACGGCATTCGCAGAGCGGCGTGGCCGGTACTCCGGAACCGAGCTGTCACCTCACATCCGTCACGATGGCAGAACGGCCGTCACCACGATGGCAGAACGGCCGTCACCACGCAGACAGGAAGCAGCAACCGTGGACAAGGATGGAATGCACAGAGAACCCTGTGTGCTGTTGGCGGGGACGCGAACTGGTCCAGCCACAATGCAAAGCGTTCTGGAAGAGTTGTTTTTTTTTTTTTTTTCGGTATTTGGGTTTTTTTTTTTTTTTAAGTAGGAAATAGAACTACCAGAAGGCCCAGCGATCCCACTCCTGGGTCTACACCTGCAAGAGCTGACACCAGGATCTCAGAGAGGCCTCTTCACCCCCATGTTCACTGCAGCACTATTTATTCACAATAGGCAAGGTATGAAAACGACCTAAATGTCCACCAACAGATAAATAAGTAAAGATATAAATAAGTAAATATATATATATATATATATATATATATATTTAATATATAAATATATTTTTTATTTTTTTATATATTTTTATATATTTATATATATTTATATATTTTTTTATATTTTTATATTTATATATTTATATCTATATTTATATATTTATATTTATATTTATATTTATATATTTATATATTTGTATATATTTATATTTATACTTATATTTATATTTATTCTTATTTTTATTTTTTTTAATTTTTATTTTTATTTTTTTATTGTTATTTTTTTATTGTTATTTTTATTTTATTTTTATATTTTTATTTTTATATTTATATATATATATATATATTACATTTTAGCCTTAAAACACGAAATCCTGCCATTTGCAACAACATGGATGAAACTGGGGGACATTATGCTGAATTAAATAAGACAATCAGCCAAGTCTGGATGCTACATGATTCCACTTACACGAGGTGCTTAGAGGAGCCAGACTCGCAGCCGTGGAGAGCGGGATGGTGGTCCCGGTGGTGGGGGACGGGCGGGGGGAAATGAGGACTTGCCACTCAGGCGATACAGAGTTTCCGTCACGCGAGATGAATAAGTTTCAGGTACCTGCTGTGCGGCCTTGTGCCTGTAATAAATGATGCGACACTATGCCCTGGAGGGGAGAGCTCATGTTACACGTTTTACAACAATAAAAAAATATATATTAAGAGAAGTTTCTATCGTCAATAACAAAAAAAAAAAACAACATAACAGGTGTGTGAAGAATGGATATGGGAATCCACGAGGCCAGACTGCATCTGGCTTGCGAAGTACTGAACCGCACACACGCGCACACGTCATTCGGGTTGTACGAGGGACAGGGTGGTGGAGGTCCCCCCCCCCATGCACCCACCCCGTGACCTGGCTCTGTGCACCCACAGGCCCCTCACCGCATCCTGCTCCACCTGCTCCCCCCGGCTCCCCGGGGACCACAGCTTCTGCCCTTTCTCCAACCCCTGGTCACCCAAGGGGCCTGGCTGCCCTTCGTACGTCCCGTCCCTGTGTGTCCCTACCTGGGTGCTTTCGCCCACCTGCTAAGGGCCGCATCCACCAACAGAACGTCGACTATGAACACACATGTGCAAGGGAAACACGTCGGCCGGCCGCGTATACCTGCACACACTTTCCTGCCGGCCCCATCAGGAATGCAATGAGTATGCAAATGAGCCCACCGACCCACTTCTCCACTTTTTCTCCCAAAGCGCAGCCTCTGGCTCCTGACGTCTCCCCACTGGAGGCACAGGGAGGGTGAACAGGGGCCATTTCTCAGCGGCTCGACGCCAGCATGATTCTTCTGTTCTTACTGTTTTATGGGAACGGCCCCCTGGCCTCCCCAGCCATCACGCTAACAGTTGCACGAAAGGAACGGCTGAAAGGGATGAGCCAGCGTTTCTTTCCAGGGTCGAATGCCAGGCTGCTTTTCCCCACCTTCAACAACGAAAAAAAGAGAGAAAAAGGGCCGGCATGTGCTGTAAATGACTGACACACGTTATAAGGCGACGGTGAAGGGTTTACAGTTCATAGCAGAGGTTTTGGGGTGAATTAATGTGTAGCTCTACGATCTGGGAGCAAGTAACCACTCATTTCTAAACCTATTTTACGGACTCCGTCTCGAGTATGCTTCCACCCCAAACGGCTGTGTTTAAAGGGCCCTGACGTCGTCTGTGAACTGTGTCACAGGCCAAGGGCACGTGACGACTTTCAAGCATCGTGATTTTCTAAAAACGCCAACGATGTGCCCATCCTCTCCGCTCTCACGGTAATCGGGATTTATCACACATTTTCATCCGCTGGTCAGGCACGGAGAAAGCGGTTAGTGGGAAGTCTCCGAGTCGGACGGAGCTTGTAAAATGAAACGCTCAAACCCCAAAGCCGACTCTATAAAGGGAACCCCTCAGCGTGTCCTCAGCGAGACGGCAGAAGCCATCCTTCCTTTCGGTCAGAGGGGATCGGTTTGAGATCCTCTAACGTCACTCGTCGGCTTGCAGTCCAGCAGACGGGGTCGCGGCAGCGACCTCTGCCCCGTTTCTTGGGAGAGGAGAATAGACTCCACGAGTCCAAAGACACGGATTATCGATCTAGCCCCCCGTCACCTGGACATCCGATCGATGGCTCACATTCTAGCTCGCTCGCCTTGGCCTCAATCTCCTGAAGTTGCTTCTAGATGTAACCACACGCAACGAACCGAGAGAAAAGATGGTCCACGTGTGCTCCCTGGTAGATCGCCCGTGGGTTGTATTTATGGGAAAATAGAAAAACGGCCTTGTCTCTCAAGGTTGGGGACAGAGGTCAAAGGTGCATGCGTTCTTCATGCAATTCGGCCCCCAAGCATGCATCAGAGAGCCCCACTCTGAACCCAGTCTCAAACGGGAACGCAATAGCGTAGCCATTTGTGAAAAGGGAACTTTCTAGAAGAGTCTTTTTCCGTCCGTGCGGGTTTTTCTTTCGTTCTCAAAGAGAAGGCAGGAGTCCCTCGAGGTGTGGTATCCAAAATATTTAACTATTTAACTACAAGAATATTCTCAGTGTCAATCCAAGAGCGGGGACGCTGACAACTCACACACAGACCACTGGGGGCCACACCGAGGGACATCGGTTGACAGGCAGCCCTGCCTCACCCATAGGGCTAGAGCCTTGGGGGACGGAAAGGCTGCCCCCTTGGCAGAGCCTGGCACACAGGATGCACCCAGGAGGCACGGCCACCACGAGGTCCCCTGCCACAGGGTGGAACCCCACAATCGCATGGTCCCGTAGAGCTTTCTCTAAACACGAAACACGCTACAGAGTAAACTGTCTACGGCACATAAAACGATCAGAGGACGGTGCGAAAACCTCAGCCTCCGAAGGCGGGAATGGATAGAAAGTTCCAGATTGGGCGCAAACCACAGCCGGAGACGCAGAAAGAAGCAGACGTGTCGATGGAAGGGAGGCCTTCGGTCCCCATGGGTCCCTCGTATCAACGGGGGTGGGAAATTCTTTACCTTCTATAACTTTCCGGTCCGTGTTTAAGCCCCAGGGAGGTAGCAGGATACAAGTGGGTACACTGCCACAGGTGCCTTTTCGCTCCCATTCAGTGGGGATTATACTTAAAAAAAAAAAAAAGGAAGTTCTGGGAAGAAGAGCAATATCCAGTTGTCGCGGCGAAGCCTCGAGCATCCCTCGAAATTAAGTTCTCCCGACCCCCTGGCCTTGTGGTCCCCGACTTTCGGGGATTCAGACTGCTTTCGGGAACATGCCGACCCAGGAGGTGACGTTCGCATCCGTGATCGGACGCCAGAAGCCGTGCCTCCGCGGCGATGCAGAGAGTGCTGGCCCCGTTGCTATGGAGACCGCACAGCTCAGGGATAAAGTGGGGACCAGTGGTCCGGGGAGGATGCGGCCAGCAGCTGCGGGGGCCAGAACCCGGTTGCCTCACGACGCTGCCGCTGCCGGAGCAGAGGCCGTAGAGGAGGCGGGGACAGGGGGACAGCGTGGGGAGGGAGCACTTTGTGTTCCGTCAAACATAGGGGAGGGGGACCCCAAGCAATGGGGAAGGATGGGTCTCAACGCACTTTAATGAATCCGGCCCGGCCCTCTGCGTCTTCAACCACCCCCGACGGCCTGGGAATTAGTTCTCGCACGATGCTGGCCAGAGAACACGATGGCCCCGACACACATCCCGCCCCACGTCAACGGAGCCGTCTGTGCCTGCGACACGGTGACATCCCGACGCTGTGGGCCTGTGTCAAGGGCTGCCCTGGATTACAGACGCGGCTCTTCTGGACGCTTCGTCCTTACTCCGAAGCGCCGGTACCTTTCCAGCACTCAAGTCGCCGCTAGGAAACACGGACGACAGAAGACACGAGCTCCGCCGTCTCAGGGCGTGAGAAGAAAAATCTGGTTGGGGCCGTGACAGTGGGGGTTGAGGGGAGAAAAAATCCAACCCTCGCCATTCCAGCGGCGTCGACGCGTTGGCATCGCAGAGGATCGGGGCTGAGGACACAGGCCAGAGTCACCGGGCCTTCCTGCAGCGCAGGTGGCAGGACTGAAACTCTGGGAAATGAAGTCATTTCCCCGACAATTCCTGTCCCCCAGGCACCTTGAGACGAAGTAAACCGTCCCTATGAGGTGGGGGTAGGACCTGCTCTTCGGGCTGTCCAAGGCCCACCGGCGCCCTTCGACGAGCAGGTGTTTCAGAAGGAACCCCCACGCCCCCGCCCATCGGTCGCTTGTTCCATGTCACAGGTATGGCTTTATGCGGTGAGCGCAGCGTCCACCTCCTACTCCGCCGTCTCGACCGAAACCTGCAGCTTTGAGGGTCGTGGCTTCGTGGCGACCCGTAGCTAGGCACGTGGTGATCATTGAGGACACGGCAGGACACCTTTCAAATGCCCGTTGTTCCCTTTCTTTCATCTCTCGTTCGACCCTGGTTTTTGTTTTTGTTTTTTCGTGACCCTTCGGGGCCGGCCTCGCTCCTTTCCCAGAAAACATTCTAGAAAACTACTATGCGTGACCAGCAGTACCACCATCGACGTGTACACGCTCACGGATTGGTGACGCGCGGGATGAAGTCACGGGCACGACGCGCCTCGTGATGTGTCCACGTTTTGCGCTTTTTTGTCATCTCCCCGGTAAAAATCACAGTCAAAGATAAACAGCTATGCTATTCCTTTATCCACATCCTCCCCCACGGGGTGGGGTGGGGCAGGGGGCTAAGCGGGCCAGGAAGATGCCACAGACGTGAGCAAGGCACAAAGCCAGGGCCGCACTTGCTTTTGTCAATAAAGTTTTATCGGCACGCGGCCCACCCCCACTTCTGCACACCTATTGTCACTCTGGCGGCCTTCCCGTCACAGGGGCAGCCTTCAGGAGCTGTGACGCAGACCGTGCGGCCCACCAAGGTGAAAAGACGTACCACCTGTCCTTTGACGGAAAAATTTTAAAAAGCACCAATTCCTGGGGAGGACGACAGACAAAGAAGACTGTGGCCCCGAGAAGAACTTCGCCCACATCGAGCGTGACAATCAGCAATCGGAACTCATCAGTGCCGAGAAACAAAGCAGGAGAGGACGATGCCAGGAAAAGAGCAGAAAAGGCGTTTTCTAGAACATTCTCCCTAAGGAACACGTTTTGACACTCACAGATCGGAGGACCTGGGCGGGAGTCCTGGCGTCCAGCGTCCAGCGGCGAAGTGACAGCGTCCCCCTGGAGGAGGAAAAAACAATAAGATCGATGAAGAGGGTCAGAGGAAGGGGCAGCCTGGACCCAGTGGTGTCCCCCAAGGTGACGCAGCCTGGGCCCCGAGAAACCCGCCCGCGATTTCTCTGCGGGGAAAAGCGACAGCAGGCGAGCGAGCGGCCCGCTCCCCAGATTTGCAGGACGTTGCCCCAGGGGTTGACCCTTCCTGGGCACGGACGGGAGCTGTGCGACTGACGGGGGGGGGGCGGCACAGCCCGTGCTCAAGAGGATGGGGTGCATGCACGAGGCGATGGGTGGCAGGACGCAGGGGTCCCCAGGCCCGTCCACAGTGGGGGCCAGAGCACGTCAGCCTGGGCGAGGGGGGGAATCTGCATTATACCTGGGTGTAGACACGGATGCCGCACGGATTTATGAGATGCCGCTCGGGATCGAACGAGTCGTGACGTCGACCGACTGAGCGCTCACTTCACCGCCACCCACGCTGTCCCCCAGGACACCCCTCCGCTTCCTTGCCTCATGCTGCCCCCACCGCACCCATCGCAGACTTCTCCGTCGCTCACGATCTCTCCCTGCGTCAGATTTTCTCCTGTTTCCCTCTCCTACCGATCTGTCCCCTGCCGAGAGCCGACGCTGCCATGGATCCCGGGCTTCTCTCCCTCGTGTCCCTGACGGCATCGCCACAGGACTGTGGACACCATTCACTCACTTAGCGTCTTGTACAATTCAGGACAGGGGAGACGGGTGCCCACAGCCAAACGCAACCGCAAGGTTATTCTCTGGCCTTTGACTGACGCATGAGCTGAAAACAGGCCACTCAGTGACCACGCGTCCTGTTCGGCCTGTCGCGTGTCCTCGGCCCAGTCGCCCTTTACGCGTGGGCCTCCAGGGTCTCCACAGAGCCGGGCACTGCCTTGCTACCTCGCCTCTCTTCCCGCCTGCTTTAGACGTACAGTCACGTCTTAGTTTCTCTATTGTTGCTCACCTCAAAGTGATACTTTTTTAAAAAGCAGAAAAAACATATTGTTATGGTGCTTTTTCCTACCGAGGAGTTTGTTGTTGATTTTTTTTTTTTTGGGTGGGGGAATATATTCTTAGAAATGGCTAAAAACACTTTTTCGTCTCCTCGTGATCAAAATGCATGTGCCAACGTCTATGTTTGCCAGGAAAAGTGCATTACTGTCCTTCTGGTTCTGAAACGCCTTGAAAAACTGTATTAAATAACCTTTTTTAAAAAAAATAGCAGTTGAAGCTAAACTGGCGTTTGGAGAAAGACGAAGCGCGCCGTCCCACCGAAGAAATGCCATTGCGATGCCGCAGAGATATCCCGAATATTCGACGTTTTTTTCCCCCTGGTGTAAACATAGCTTGAATCATAAAATTGAACAAACAGTTTTTTAAATCTGTCTCTCCGGAGCGGGCCCAGTCTGCACATCACGGAATGTTCCCTCCTCCCAAGATGGACGAAAAGCTCTAAATTACTCATGATCTGGCTTCACGGAAAAGCAACGCGTCGTCCCTTATTGAAGACGCCGCGGCCTCGAGCCCTGGTGCAGACGCATTAAAATTGTGGGTGGTTTGTGCCGCGGATCCCTTCTAGAAACGGCTCTCCGTCGTAAAACGCATCCTCTTATCAAAAAAAAAATGAGAGAGCGTGAAATAAAGATCCGATTCGGCGCTCAGAGGACATAAAGTACGAGAGAGAACGACATTTCCGAAAAAAAACATGCCCAATGTCAGCTCTCCCAAAAGACGGGCGACGCGGTCATCTCGGGGAAATTGGGAAAACCCGTTTTAGCAACCGGGCTTTCCATCGGCTGAAAGAACATTGCAGCTAGTCGGAGTTTAGGGTCGTGGCGAGGGTGGGCCAGAGCTTAGGGGCGAAACTGAAGACGAGGCCACGCTCCCCTCGGCCTGTGCCCAGCCACTGCTGGACGACGCGCGGGCCCGACACCCTGACGTGGCCTCTTTGGGACCCACCACCTGCTTTAGAGTTCGCTCCTACAATCCTATTTATTCTGCTCCCTGCATCTGTTATTCAGTCCATCACAACTTAAAACCCAAACAGTGGATTCCTATGGATAAAGGGCTCCGTAAGGAGGGAATAAACCCCCTTCAGACACGGCCACGGCTTTATAATCCAGCGGGGAGAGAAGACATGCATGTAGCTCTTCTTCCGAAGAAAATCCTTGCCGGGGCCCCCTTTATTGCCCTCCAGCCCAGGATGCTGCCTCCTCGGGCCCTACGTCGCTGCGTGTCTGTCCCCTGCTGCTCGCGTTCCAGCTCACGCATCTGTCTCATGTACGACCTGAACGAAAGCCCTACTTTCCACGTGTGAGTGATGGACTTGAAAATGCATACCCGCAGCCCAGGCCTTCCCAGGAAAAAACAACATTTTTAATTAATCTCTTCGGGGGTGTGAAGGTGAACCAGACGGCCTCTGACCTCAGACAGCATCCCATGGAGGATGCTGATCGACTCAGAAGAACAGACCAAGCTGCACACCTTAAACACGTCTTTCCTGTCAATTTTTTTTATTTTAAAATTCTTTTATTCGGTGCTTGGAAGTAAGTGTCCGGTGATCATATGTGCCCGGAGGATGTCATGCTTTGGGGCGGAGCCGGGACGTCCCGCTAAACCGGAGCGCGGTAGGAAGGACGCGAAGACCATCAGGAAGACCTAGGTTTGGATTCGCACCCTGCACCCTGACCTGAGACACTGCGTCCTTGCTCACCGTGAGCCTCTTCCCACATTTGCTGAAAGGCCACAACGCATACACGTGCATTTCAGCAGCAAAGGGCTGACCAGCTGGTGTGGATTTTTCAGGCCCAAAAAAGGAACGGAAGGCAGGAATCCATCAAGTGAGGATAGAAGAATGCCAACCTGAGGGCGTCCGGTCAACCTGGCAAATGAAATTCTTATTTTGTGATTGGTCAGAGGGCCCAGGAGGCAGAAGGAAAAACCCCAGGCTCCTGCGGGGTAGAAAATCGAATCGAGGTCCCTTATATCTCAAATCCGGGGTGTCCCCAGTGCTGCACCCTCAGCGTGAGTTTGAAGCTAAAGTGGATTCACACCAAACCTGCGCCGTAAAGGGGCCACAAGGACACTGTCTTGTGTCCTGAGAAGAGCAGCAAAGGAATACATATTTTTTCTAAAAAGTCGTAATAAAAATTCAAATTCACATCGCCGGGGAACATCCGAACAACGTGAAGCGATCCGTCGAGCTTACAGCAGAACGTCCGGAAGGATTCGCGGTAAAGAGATGGGCAGCCGCTTCCTTTCCGGTTCGTGGGAACTCTCCTGCTTCTCAGAAATGCAATAAAAACGAGTCGCAGACATAAAATATAAAAATAAAGGAGGCAAACGCGGCACGCCGATGCTGCATGGGAGGTCACTGGCGACGTTTCTAAACATCCCTCTCGGTTTGCGTATTTATCGCGGGAAAGGGCTAAGCGTTTGGTGGAGCGACGCCTGGTCCCGAGTGTCGGGCAAAACATGGGCAATTACTGTGTGGGCCTAAGAGAATCCGCATGATATTTTTCCAAGAAAAAAAAGCACGTTTCCCAACAGAGAGAAAATCAGGAAACACGCAGATGGTTAAAATCGAGGCCGAATTGAAATAGAGACGGAAAACGTGCCAAAGCTTCAGGGATTGGCATGATCAGACCCCGCGTCCAGATCAAACTGCTGATACTGTTTAAAGGGGGAAAAATAAAAAAACAACAGATGACCATAAAAGTGGCCTCGTTGGCTTGAAAAGAACCAACAGAAATGGAAACTAAAAATCACGGGATGTTAAAATTCAATAAACGAGTGAAACGGCGGGTTAGACACGGCCGAAGAGGCGATTGAAGCGATGGATGCAAAAGGGGAAAGAGGGTTTTAGAAACACGGGATGGAGAAGATATGAGGCGCTTTCTCGGCGTCCCACGAGAAGAGAAAGGGCCCAGGACGGAGGAAACGACAGGAACGAGGAAGATGTTCTTTTTTCCTCCCCCCCAGAATGGACGGAAGACATCAATCCGCAACTCCAAGTGCCGCCAGGAACCGCAAGTTAAACTCGTCGAGGACAACGCACGCCGGGACCGGACCCGGGAAAACGTGAGGACGCAGCCTTGGAACAGTCGAAAAGCCACAAAGCGGACGTTGCTCGTCCGGTTGTCATGGCAGCACAATTTCTCCGTGTCCCGTGTCCACGCTGGGCTAAGGGACATCGCACCCAAGGGTACGGGAGTGACCACTTCACCTGCCTGAGCACCTTTCGGCGTCTAAGAGGACATGTCCCTGTACAAGCTCCCGCAGCTCCCAGGGGACCCAGCTTTGCTCATTCGCGAAGAGAGCAACCCTGACTGTCTGTCCTACCACACAACGAGTGTGAAAGCTCGTTAAGAGGGACGCACCACACACACTTCGCATTTGCCCTAAACAGAAGGATTTTTTTTTTCTTTTTTACGATGTTGAAATTAAACATTGATCTTGTGCTACCATGTCCAGTTTCTACGTACGCGAAGCGGGAATCGTGAATTAACGCGGGGGGACGGGTCGGAAGGCCCACCCAAATGAGACCAAAGCTTCGTAGCTGCAGGTATATAGTGAAAGAGAATTTTAAAAAGGTCGCACCCTGGGGCATACTCCCTGAGAATTAGAGTTTAATGAGCAATAAGTCGCGAATAATTGTGCAGCCTTTTATCTGAGCGAGGGCAGGTGTCAAATGGATTTCTTGGATTAAATGGATTTATTAAATCCTCTCCGGTTAAAAAACATAATTTCAAATGTTTTGAGCTATGGTTCTCTGCTATTCAGCTAAACTGTAACCCCATTTTGTGAAAACGCACCCTGCACTCCGGGAGCGCAGGAACAGTGTCGTTTGGCTGCTGTGCCTTCGTCCTGCGTAATTCCGAGTTCGCGCTTCGCACGAAGCCAGCCCAGTGAGCTCGTCCTCCTGTTTGAACGTGGTGGGAGAGCAAGCGACGGCCTTCGAAGGGCGGACATTCACCAATCCGTAAAATCAGGGGAAGCACCGAAAGCTAATCCGGGTTGTTGGTGGTAAATGCTGGATCAAAAGAAGCTTCGACGCATTCTTTCCGATGAGTTAGATATATTGAAAGGACGCAAAGTAGAGAACACGCACCTGCCACTTCATATGCGGTGTGCGCACGTTTTAAGGGAAAAAAAAAAGAAAAAAAAAATCGTGGTCCAAGTGTGAAGATAAAAGAAACTTTCCTGTCTCTGCCCTTCCCACCCCCGTCCTTCTCATCAGAACGTCGACGGAAGAAGGTGTCACTGACAAAGCTTCCCAGACCTCGTCTCCAAGTGTCCCCAGGGGCAGCAGAGACGAGCGAACATCCCTGGGGAACGAGAGGGCGGTCATAGCAGTGCTGCCGGTGGGACGTGTCTTCCAAAGGGGTTTTGTATGTCTTTGAAAATTGTGATTTGTCGCAACAGATCCACGCACATTTTGCCTTGACGGCGCAGCCAAGTCACGGCACGGGCACCAGTTCGATACGGTCGGTCAGTCTCGAGTGTTAGTCTGGTGAGGGTGTTTTCAGTCACGGATCATCGTGCGAACTGTACGCAGAGGTCCGTGGAGACGGGAGCTGTTTATCCTCTGGTCCCCCAGGTACTTCCTCATGCCCCGCAAGGATAACCCGCATGTCAGGTTGACCTCTGAGGTCAATGGGCCTTAAAGTCTGCTGACTTATTGTGACATCGCATAGCACTACGACAACAGACCCGAGTAGAGAACTAAAAAAAAAAAAAAAAAAATCAAACGGTTTGCCAAAAATAGTCAAGAAAGAGGAAACGCACGCACGAGCAAGCGAAATCAGAGACTTCCCTTCTGCGATGGTCACATCCCTCCGAAATGCTGGGCCGGCATCTCCCCTCGTCTGTGTCACCTGTTGCTCGGGGCAGCTACGCTTCATCGTCTAGCTGTGATCAACAAACTCATGAAAGACAGGTATTGTGCCTTATTATTATTATTATTATTTTTTGAATGCCTTATTACGTTTAGCAAAATAGACCCCCAAGAATATGTGGGTCGCAGAATTCAGGCAGCACGAAGCAAGGAGAGAAACCGTCTCTGAGGTGCAAGCATACAAGGCGCAGGGTGGGGGGCCTGAATTGGGGGATGAAGCAGAACATTGAGGATAAAATCTCCCAGCAATGCGGTCCCCGCCCTGAGCAAAAGACATTGCCAGAGAAGCCGGGAGCTCCTGGTGCACTGAGGTTACACGGTGACAACAGCCAACAACCCACACACGAACGGCCTAGCAGGAGAACAGGTGCACCATTTCCAGGCATGAATCTCATCCGTCTCCGTCTCTGCCTTCTTACACATTATATCCTGCGTCCAATTAAAAAAAAAATATGCGTCACACAAAAAAAGGCAAGGGAAAAAAAAAAGAAAAAAGAAAAAAGGCCCAGGCATCAGGAGAAAAAGCAATCCATATAAGCAGGCCGAGGGATAATCACGTGTTCGAGCGATGAGAGAAGGAGTAACTCTGAATGTATCAAAGGTGCTGGTCTGACACGTGGAAAACACGCAGGAAGAGAAAAATCGGGGCAGAGATCTGAAAACTCTTAGAGGCACTGTGGAGATGCTAGGATTTGATTTAAAAAGCATGGCGACAGACGTGAAAGATGCCGTCGGCGGACTCGGTACAGCCAAAGGAAGAATCTGGGGACTCGAACGTAGGTCCGCAGGAACTACCCGAGCTGAAATGCTAAGGCAAAGAGGAGGGAGCAAAACAAAAACGACAGAACAGAGCATCCAGGTGATGAGGGACAAGATGAAGCGATCTTACAGGAGTGATTGGATTCCTACCGTAAGAAGAGAGAGAAAACGTAAGAAACTAAATATTTGAAACCGTAGCAGCCGATAATTTTCAAAAACTAATAGAAGTTATCCGATGACAGTTCCCACACACGCACGCACGCGTGCATGCCTAAACACAATATAACCAAGCTGTAAAAATGAAAGGGAAAACCATAAAGGCGGCCCCATAAGAAGGGGAAAAAATGCATGACATAATTACACCCAAAAAGTGAAGAATTGCAGCAGACTTCTCATCAGAAGCTATGAAAACCAGAAGATCCGAGGGAGGCTGCTTTAAAGTGCTAGGAGGGTAAAAAAGAAAGAGAAAAACTGTCTATCCAGGTTTCGTGCCCAGAGGAAACATCATCTGCCAAAATGAAAGAGAAATTAAAATTCTTGCAGGAAAAAAAAAAAAAAAAAACAAGAAAGGGCACGACGAGGAGGGCTGAGGTATAAGAAAACATTTGTTTTAAAGGTCCTTGATGAAAAAGGAATATCTAACAGACAGCACCTTGGGCCTAAAGGAAAAAAATAAAGGTTTCCATAAATTAATGTATTAAAGATAAATGTAGAAGGTCATTTTTCTAACGTTAACCGCTCTAAAACACTTGATTCTTCTGAAGCGAAAACAGAAGCAGTGCATTGTGTGTTTATAGTATATTAAAAGTAACGTGTATTCCAGAATATATAAAGGATGGGAGGGAGGAAGTATGTTGTCGGAGGCTTCACACCCATTTAAATGGTATAGTTTTATTTGTAACTAATGAAAGAAGTGTGTTTTCAACGATAAGACAACCCATCAAGCTCGAAGAGGAATCAATAATCAGGAAATCCTGGAGATAACACGAAATCATAAAGAAATAATGTCTCAAGATGCATAAGCTCATCAATATACCAAGAACTGAGGAGACACGGAGCCTTTCTAAATGCTATACTTTTGCGATCTTAATATATGACATTGATAATATATTAAATATATTATCTATATTAATATATTATTATATTATAGTATTAATACAATATTATATATTAATATGTTAGTATATTATTAATATATTAATATATTAATATATTATTAATGTATTAAATATATTATCTATATTAATATATTATTATATTATAGTATTAATATAATATTATATATTAATATGTTAGTATATCATTGATATATTAATATATTATTAATATATTAAATATATTATCTATATTAATATATTATTATATTATAGTATTAATATAATATTATATATTAATATGTTAGTATATCATTGATATATTAATATATTATTAATATATTAAATATATTATCTATATTAATATATTATTATATTATAGTATTAATACATTATTAATACATTAATATATTAATATATTATTAATATATTAAATGCATTATCTATATTAATATATTATTATATTATAGTATTAATATAATATTATATATTAATATGTTAGTACATTATTAATATATTAATATATTAATATATTATTAATATATTAAATATATTATCTATATTAATATATTGTTATATTATAGTATTAATATAATATTATATGTTAATATATTAATACATTATTAATATATTAATGTATTAATGTATTATTGATATATTAATATATTATTGATATGTTAAACATATTATCTATATTAAATATTAGATATTAAATATTAAATATAGATAACCACAGAAACGAAGGAGCCAGTCCAGGCTCTAAGTATAGCAACCGTCCCCAGTAAAACACCGACTAACCATCTGCCGTTTAAAAATTAGATGAAACCATCAGGACACACACAGGCCATACAGACGTGGCTGAGGATGGGGAAGGATAAACTGCGACCCAGAGTGGCTCCTGCTTAGGGAACAAATGGTATCACCCACGAGGTCACCCGACGCGTCGAGCAACTTAAACAATCGATTCCGATTTAGCTTCACCCTAAGTCACCCGTTCCCGACCCGCCTTTTTAATACCCTGTTCTCTTTGACCTTCGAGGTCGATGCAGAGGAGAAAGAAAGCTTCCCTGGGAAACCTTCGTAAAAGCAATTTTTTTTTATTATTATTTTTTTTTCAGTTTAGTGTCTGGACACAGGTCAAACGGATCAGGACGAAATTAGCCCGTCGGCCTCGTCAGCACGAACACACTCCGCAGGAGGAAACCGGCCCCAAAATAAACCAGCAGTGACTGCATCCTCGTTGTAGGAGCAGCATGCAAAGTCACAGCGATGCACCTGTAGGTTTATAGAGGATGCTTCACGCCTAATTCCAGTTTTTATACAAAGAACGTGCTGTTGCTGCCTGTCTCTATCTCAAAATCCCCCCCAATAATAGGCCATTCCATGCAACATCCTCGTATCTGAGATCAGGAGACGCCTTGGTCTCCAGAGATGTTTACAGACCCGCCGAAGTAATTCTGATCCTAAATGAAATGTTATCAAAATATTTCCATTGTAGCCACGACAAATCAAAGCATCAGAGTAATGGGCCACAGTGAACTTCACGGAACAGAAGAAACATTATATTCACAAAGCGTTATCTCGATGTGCCGATTTAGGAAAAAACTTTTTTAAAAATTCCAAATATTCATTGGGTCCTCAGACTTACTTATATATTTATTTATTCATTCATTCATTCATTCATTTATTTTTTATTTATTTTTTTTTTTCAAATAGGCCCTTAGTGAAACTCGACATGCTGCTCTGGGAATAATATTTCACTTGAAGGCTTAGGATTTCTGTGACCCTGTCGGCAAATGCTTAGGATGCTGTCCACGCCAACATTCTAGGTTGAACAGACTTTGTAGGGGTGACAAGACGTGGACCCCACCCCATGTCACGTTCCCCTGCTGTTCCCATCACTAACCATCTAGGTTAAATAGCTGGACTCGCTCTGTCCCACGAAAATGACAGTTAATTCACAAGTTTCACAGCTGTGGGACCCCGGCAAGTGGCATCGCATCTTTCCCTCTGGTTTCCTCGTCACTAAACGTAAGCTGCTGACTTACTAACTCGCCCCTGAGATTCCCAGCGGGTCATGAACTCATATATCTATGATCATGAAAAAAAATCCCTGAGGGTGAAGACATCACTCGAGGAGGTGACAGCCCACGTTGGGGAGGAAAAAGAGACACAAGTTGAAATTCGTGTCCTAGAGCGACTTAAAAAAAAAAGAAAAAAAAACGGGGTCAGAAAAAAAAAAAGATGAGGAAAACCTTGGAATTTATTTCATCCTAATAGAGCCATTTCTGATAAGATAAATGAAGTTCGCTCACGGTCATCCTTATTTCTGTCACCTACTCTGGGGAGCTGTCGGTCTCACTTTTCAGATCCGCCTGTCTGGTTTCCACGTGCCATGGTAACCATCATCATCATCATCATCATCACCGAGTTATCAACCTCGGCTCCCAGTCTCCTGCTGGCTCGATACACCCCAAACCACGAAACACACTTTTCCCAGACCTGCCTGAGCAACCTGTCTTCCCAATCGACCGAAAACTGCAGAACATGCTTGCCCAGGATGTGTGCATCTTTCTACTATCGTTTCCGAAAAAAACGATAACACTTTATCTTAGCAGAAAAAAACCGCCTCGCCCCACCCCGCTCCTATTTCTCATTTTCCTTTTCTCCTGAGCAATCCGAGTGTCTGTGACACCTACAGTTGCTGCTAACTGCAGCCAGCTCCGGAGGTTGCTGAGAGAAGCCAAGCATTTCAGCTTTTTAGCTGCTGAAAACGGACCCACCAGAATGTCCTCACGAAGGCTTTTTTTTTAAAAAAAAAAAAGTGAAAACATTTATCCATAAAGATATAGGCACCCATAACACAAGATTCCGATGGTGTATATTATAGCATCGGACACCTGACACGTATATAACGTCTACACTGATGCCGCCTCAATCAACCTCATAAAACTAAGGGGTGGATAAAGGCCCACTCTTCCCGCTCATCCTTTACCCACTTTAACGCGGATAAAAATTAAAACATGGTTAGTTCTGCCTTTGCTTTTTCTACCGCTAATTGAGAGTTGCACACACGTGTGCTCACGCCCCCTGGCAGCGTCAGCGGTGCAGATGACACACGGGGAACGGTCCCGAGTTCCAGGCTCTATGACACCGTCGGGCCACGGTCGCTTTTCCTTACAGAGACCGGTTTCCCGCAAACAATGTCACAGCGACGGCTTTTGTCCGCTCACAGGCCTACGAGCATCATCCTGAGTTTTCTAAAACTTACTGCCGTTCTTGTCGCCTTCGTCCTCAGCAGAACCTTGTCTCCTCCCAGACTACGTTGACATCGGCGTCCCTCCAACCTGTCACCACGGACCTGTGCAGCCAGATAACCCTTTGGCGTTGTCATCCAGGCTCATGAGCAGCTCAGGCACACTCAGGGGATGCTGACCCGCTTCCCGAAGAGTCGGGGACCCCCAGGGGCCGCCCTGAACAGAAAGGCTTCGGCCTTTGGAGGTGCTGACGCGGGAGAGGCAACCAGGGCAGCCAGGAGGAGGTGGCGTTGGCGTTCCAGGTGGGCTGGAGGTGCGGATTCTGGAGACCGGGGTGGGGGTTTCGCTGCAGAGGAGGAACAGGAGAGGGGAGGCGGCCTACAGCCTTGAGATGCACGAGACGTGGCCGAGGAGCCGGCACAGGACGTGTCTGCAGAACACACGATCATGAACGTGAACTGTGATGGCGACCAGGGCGTGGCCTTTCGTGCTTCAGGGTCGGTCTCCTGCAGAAGTGTCTTCTGAAGCCCCCCGTGTCCACGATTTAACCCGAAAGGCCCTCACCTTCTGCAGGGAGACGTGCCGACATCCACCTAGGTGATGGTGTGTTCCTGGACTCCGATTTGTTCTCGCTCTGATGGAAAAGCATCCAACCCTTGCTCCGAGGTCTGGTTGAAATGACACGCGTTGCCCGACTCCTTCCCTGATGCTCCGACAACGAGGGGGACGCCTCGTTCTCCGGCGTCCCACAGAACTGTGTGAGACTCCCACGTGGCGTCTTGTCCTATAAATGTCTCCACGCGTGTCCTCTCCCCTTCTACACACCGATCCCCCTGCAATGAGCTGAAGCAGACGAGCACGGAGCCATAGGAACGGCCAAGGCTTTCCAAGCAGGCCGACCTGGGTCCCGATCCTGACTCCCATACCTGCCCCGGGGCCGTGCGTGTCCACTGGCCGAGCATCAGGCCTTTGCAGGGCCATGACAAATACGAGGTCACACGCTCCGGGGATGGCTTGATTCGGCCAGAGAAAATGGGACACGGACCCGCTGGGTGTGCCCATGTGCTGGAATCTCCGAGTCGGGTTCAAACCATCCTCACTCAGGTCCTCGTATCACGTACGTCTCCACGAACCCACCCTCCGCAGACACGTTCTACTTCTCAACTCAGTAGCGAACCTCGCGTTTCCCATCACGTTTCCTCAGGTCCCTGCCCCTTGTCTGAGCTTTTTCATCTCTGACTTAACACGTAAATCTGCATGCATCTTAGGGGCCAGACTACGGTGTGACCCTCCACAGGCCTGCTCTGGCTCGCCTTCTCTTCACCCCTGCACCCAGGGAGCTGTCTGAATGCTGATTCTGCCCCCCTGGGTGGGGGCCGACCTTCCCACCCCGGGGTTACCCCCAAATCTGACAACCAAGCCTTCCACACGTGCCTCCAAAATGATAAGAAACGGTGAAGAGGATGAGAGCGAGAAAGCCCCGCCTGCCAGAACGCCTCTGAAGCACCCCAGCAGGGAGCGTTTTCCTTCTCCTGCAAGACTGAGGGACCCCTAAGTCCTGGGGGCCGTCCCTTCGGCGGCTTAGTGGATGTAGAGAGAGTCTGGACCAGTGTTTCGAGGTGATTTCCCCCCATAGTGGGCATTTGACAGAGTCCGAAGTCACTTAGGATGGGTACAGCTGGGGTGGGGGATGCGGGGGGGTGGGGGGTGCTACTGGCATTAGAGCTGGAGACCCCAGACGCTCCTAAACCTCCCACAGACCACAGGACAGCCCCTTCCCCCTACAGAGAACCATCCAGCCCCAAATCGCCAGGGCCGAGGTTGAGAACACCGCGTCTAGAGGCCACACGGACGTGTTACGAAGCCAAAACCAAGTGGGACCCGTCGTACGTGTTGATGTCGGGGACCCACAGAGGAAAAGGTCCGCGTGAGTCGGTAAATGTGCCTTTTCACAGAAATTGCTGCACGTGGGCACGGCAGGCGGGAAGGACGGTGCGACAGAAGCAGGTGTCGCACCTGTAGACGCCTCCAGGCCTCAGTTTACCATCCACAACGGCGGGGCGCACGGGTTGCTTTTCATTCTATAAAATGCCACATACGGCGACTCTCTCGTTGTTGCAATCCTGGAGGAAGCAGAGCGTTCTTTAACTAGTGGTTGTTCCAGAAGGTTCTTGCTAACGGCGAGTGCGGCGTGTTACACCATTACCGCTTGGAAGCATCAGCCTAATCCGCCAGATCCGCTTGTTTGCGCTCGCATCACAGTGTGTGGACACACACTCGCCTCTGGTTTATGCTCCCGAAGATCAACTTCCAATGTCATCCCTACCGGGTGGCTCCCTTCGGACCTGCCGCAGACCCGACGACGGTGATTTGTCGGTTTTTGCAAACGGAGCCGCCGCGCAGTGACTGCTTCGCAATCACGTTCCCCGTTCGTTCGTGTGACGTTCACCAGAAACTGAAACTTCTCTTTTCCTTTCCCAGTTTCTACCGGGATTGACTGGCGAAACGTCATAAAAAGGGGAGAAAGAATTCGTCTTTTCTTTTGCTACAACGACTTGGACTATAGGCCTAGACGGGTCGGACATCCCCGGTCCTCTATGCCAGGGGTCCCCAAACCTCGGGCCATGGACCAGGACGGGTCCGTTGCCTGTCACAAACAGGGGGGGGGGGGCCGCACACAGGGAGGTGAGTGGCAGGCTGGCCGGTGATCCCCATCCACGGACGCTTCAGGGACGTGACCAAGTGCAGGAAGCTGGTTTGGGCACAAAGCCCTCCCCGGAGGTCCCCAAAACACGTGCCTTTGAGACTCTGGCATCAGGAATGACAAGAAAGAGTCGAAGCGTCTCTGTTTAGTAAAAGAATGAGCCTGTTCCACGAGGCATCCCTTAACGATATGTTTGGCCCCGATGCAGTTTCTTCCCCTATAGGGTTCCTTGAAAAACGTCTTAAAGAATGAGGACAGAGGAGAATCGTTTGTGGATATTTGACCCCGACCAACCCACCTCCTGCCCCCAATTTTATTCCTTTTGGTTGAACGTGCCATTGACATTTTAATTAGCTATTTTAATTGTTTGATGTTTTTAATTTTAATTGAACAGTGTCATCGCCATGACTCCCTTGCGATCTATAGCTTTGTGACATTTCGCGTCTACCCTTCCTGAAACGCATGGGCCCTGCCCACATATTTTCCTTTCCCTCGAACAAAATGGGGAAGAATCCGCAGAGTGACACGGCCGGCTGTGACGACTTCAGGGGGGCACGGGCCCGCAATCACAGCCGGCTCACTCGGCCTGCCCGCGCCCAACCCGCCAACACCGATTAGGCTTGCGAGATATTTTTAGAAATCCATCGTTTGGGGTTATTTCTGAAAGCGGGCCAGCTGCCAGGGTGGAATGCACATTACACAACGCACGAACAGCCTCAGATTTAGACCCGGCGGAACTGAAAAGGGAAAGAAACTCCTGCCTCTGGACAGTCAATTCCCAAAGACCCACGGGAGAAGAACCTTGGGGTCGTGGAGTCATTTGGTTCTGCCCCCTGACCCTTACGCAGGGCTTAACTTACAACTTTTCCCCAAGATTTTGCTTCTACCCATTGCCTCGATATCTCCCAGAAAGAACATTCACAGCTTCCTTTGGAGATGGCTTCCAGGGTCTAAGACGCGAATGTGGGGCACCTGCAATCTCTCTCTTCACCTTTTTCTGGTCCCGAACTCTGTCATTTAGGGTCATTTAGGGTCATTCCCACAAAAGCGTGTAGGTGGGAGCACAGGGCAAGGGCCAGGAATGGAAGAACAAATGCATAAATGTGGTGTTTTACCTCCGAAGACTAGGATTTGTGGTCGAATTATAACCTGGTTGTATTGCATGGACATGCTCAGGGGGTCGGGGAGCTCGAGCTCATTCTTTCAAGGCCCGCTCCGTCACACCAAAGCGAGTCGCACAGCCGAGCGGGACACAAAAGCCTGGCTAAGCGTGTTCTCTCCAGAGCAAGCCTGTGACCCCCTCAAAACACGCAAGCTCTTCCCCAGTTCTTTTTCCACTTGACCGATGAACGAAACTTTCATTCTTTCCCCCAAAATATCCTAGTTTCTCTAAACTCCCTGCCTTCAAACATGCTGTCCCTCCGCCTCGTATAATCTCCTATGCTTTTGTCGCCTCTTAGGCCATAAACCTAGCTTGCCAGGCAAATTCCTGCTTATTCTCCCAAATTATGATGTTGTAGAAGTACGTCTAGATCCTACAATCCTAAAAGGGCGCCTACACCAGATCCTTTAACATGTCCCCGTGTCCCTTATGCTTTTCCCATGGCAGCTACTGAATGTTTTAAACTAAGAGGATTGATTGATCCTCTCTGGGAGGACATATTCCATCCTTCTTGCCCAGCTTTGTGCCCCCCAGTCCCTAGATGGGCACCCAGCATACCGCAAACACTCGGTAGATGTTTCTAGATGAATACTCTGGATATGTTTACTCATCCTTCGTGAACCATGAACACTGACCCTATTACATAAACAGATCCCACCTACTAACAGGTTCTCTTTCCCCGCTCTTTTCTTATTAAAGTTCTAAAAATAAGATAAAAATAATCCTAAACTCTGACTCACTCTGAGCACCCTGCCCCATTCATCTGAGGGGAATCGGACGTTCGCTGGAATTTTCACGGCACAAAAAAAGGCACCATTTGAACCCAAAATAAACCAGAGGTTGTACTTTGCGTCCTCTGTGGCTTAGAATGTATTTTTTATTTTTTATTTTTTAAATATTCTCATGACATGGGGAGACTGATCCCTGCAAATTGGAACTGTCAGTTTAACGCAGGCCAGGCGCTTTCCTCCTTCTGCCGCTCATTCCGGACAAAACCTCGAGAACAAAATGTCCCTGGTGACGACGGACGGTCCATCCCTAAATAAATAATCACTCGTAGCAAACCAACGGCTGGCTGCTAATAATATAAATACAGGTTACATCTACCTGTCACCATCCTTTGTCAACCTAGGAGCTCGTGCCAACCAACAGGCCTCTAGACGACATCTGAACGGCTCGTCTATGTAGCAGCTTTGCTGAAGACAAGCACTTCATCACAAATCCCCAAAACTGAACCGATGATCCTCCTCTCTCCATTAGAAAGCGTCCCTTTCCCCCCAACGAATCACAACAAGCTCAACGAACATGACAGTCACAGTGACAGGGACAGCCTTCGGCCGCGAATTCTGTGAAGGATTTACTCGGACTCCCGAGGTGACGATCCAGAACTCTTAGAGAGGGGGGGTGAGAGGATTGCGACAATCCACTGTGCCTTCCGATCAATAACTAATTCGCCGCTGCCACAAAAGCATTCATAGAACGGGGTACCCATTGCGACGTCGCCATACAGTCACTTAGTTCTTTAGAAAACTCTCTGCACGAGGCCGGGAGAAGCCATCGATGGCTTTTCTCAGGAGAGACTGCGGGTAACTCATCATGATGTCTCTATTTCTTGCAGCCGTGGCCCTCGTTTGGACATGCCTGGAGGTATTTTGGGTCATTTGTGTCCTGGATGGGGCTGTGCCACTAGCGTCTGGCGGCTGGAGGTCAGGGATGTCACTAAACATCCCACAATGCGTAGGTCGGCACCCCAAACGCGACAAAGATCCTCCGGCCCACCATGTCAACAGCACTGATGCCGAGACAGCGTGCCCTACAGCACTCAACACACGGAATTTCCACGACGGTGCTGCGCCGTGTGACCGTCACTACCTACTGGCCTTTGAAAAGTGGAAGGTCCAAATGCACGCGCACTTTTTAAGTGAAAAATATACGCCCCGTTCTGAACATTTAGCATGAAAAGAAGGAGGCAGACGATCTCAGTATTCTTATAGTGATCAGATATCCAAATCATAGTATTTCTGGTGTAATGGGCAAAAGAAAAAACACGATTAACGTTCATTTCATCTCTTTCTTTTTGCTTTTTCTAATAAGTCTACGAGAAAACGGAAAATGACATCTGTGACATGTGGCTCATTTTTTTTTTTTTTGTCACGTCTGCTTGTGGCTTTTAGGTTTAGATCCCACATGGTGTGCAATCATGTGGTTTTCTACTTGTTCTCTCTGGCTATTTCACTTAGCCTCGTCACTCCAGGTCTATCCATGGGGTGGCAAATGGCAATATTTCATCTCTTCTCATGGCTGAGTAATATGCCATTGTATATCTGCACCACATCTTTATCCGATCATCTATTATTGTAGGACACTTCAGGGGCTCCCATGTCCTGGCCGCCATGTATAATGCTGCTAGGGACATCAGTGTGTATATAGCTTTTTGGAGAAATTGCATTTTTTTTTTGGCCAGCACTGGGCTAGGGGTTCCTTCTGTTTCCTCGATGCCACGCTGTCTTTACCCATAAAAGTAAAGGTTCTCCCAAAGCAAATTCAAATTTGAAAAGCACCCAGTTGCTATGTCTGGATAAGATGAATATGAGGGCTCAGTTATTTACTCAGATCAGAGATCCCATGAATTGCAAGATGAACTTTTCCTGTTTGTATTAGTTTACCCAACTGGGCTGAGATAATAACAATAAAGAAAATGCAGAGTTATGAGACTGTATATTTGTATGTCCAAATGGTTAAAAATTAATTCATTAGTAAAATGTCCCACGAGTCGACAGATTGAAAAGCTAGAAGGTAAACAAACGGGACTTCTCACAGTTGACAACTATTTTGGAGTGGCGAGCACAGTGCCCAGCTCGTTTAAGAGAATGACCCCTAGAAACAGGAGGATTTGACAAATTCGTTAAACTGGTCATCATCCGATTCAAAACCGCTCTCTATGTAGGCCCACGGGGACAGTGCTGGAGAAGAAAAGCCATGGTCCCTTTCTTAAGGATCCCCTGAAAGAAAAAAAAAAAAAGACCAACAGATGGAGATATGAAATAAATAAGTCCCGCCAACAAATGGCGATATTTCAAACGAGAGTTTGGAGTGAATAAAGAGAATTTTGGAGCTTTATCCGAGAGGCAATGGGGAGGCAGCGAATACAGCAAGGCCGCCGTCACAGTCATGGCTAGGTCATCCTCTGTCTGACTTATCTCAGCACGATGCCCTCAAGGTCCATCCGTGTTGTCGCAAATGCCAGGATTTCCTTCTCCCTCAGGGCTGAGTAATATTCCGTTACACACACACATGCACACGCCACCACACCTTCTCTTTCCACTCCTCCACGGATGGACTCCACCGGGCTGCAGATGTAAAGGAGGTGGCATTCTTGGTCCAGGATTTATTGCCAACAAAACGCTAAGCAAAATTACACTCAGCACTTTAAAGTGAAGCGTGCCAGCAAGGAGAACACCGGGGCGCCTGAGAATTACTAAGCTCCGAAGTGATCGCTGGCAATGGCACGGAAATATTTTGCGGCAAAACATCCTGTTCCCTCATCTCCGAAGACATCGCTGCCAACCACGACGTCAGTCTAATTAGGATGTTGGAGGAAATGCATCTTTCTTGGAAAAAGAAGGACTGAGTAAAAGCGAGAGAGAGAGAGAATCAGACCAAATAACTTTTTCTAAATATTGGTCATTACTTCCTGATCATCTAATACATTCAGAGTAAAACCTAAGTTTAATCACTTGTCGTGGAAATTCAGTATTTCTACCATTTTCTTTATAGAAATGCAAATGCCTTTTAAAGGAGAAGGAGAATGGGGTTCGGTGGGGTTCATTTATTTGTTTTGGGTAAAACAAGAAAAAGTTAAACTCCAGGCCTCGGAGTATCAAAAGAACTACCGGTACCATTGGAGATGAATCGGAGCTTGTTGAAGAAAAGACAGAAGCCAAAGAAACCACAGAGACCACGTGACTGCTAGAGATTTGCCACCCAACTAGCAAAAAAACACATTTCTCAAAGGCATGAGGCACAACCAGGGGTACAGAACTCATATTATTTGTTTGCAAGAAGTGAGAGCAAACCAGCTGGTAGCAGGAGCCTTCTGTGCCCAATTAGCTTCCAGAAACACAAAAAGAAGGATTAAAGGAAGAATCACGTGCACAAGTTATATTTGCAGGCATCGTCCTGTCTCTGCAGCAGTGAGGAAAAGAGAATAATATAATTAAGAAATAGTTTAAAATCGGCCTTTGTCATTGGCTGGGATAAAAGGATAAATAACTTCACACACCAGACGTCTCGGTACATGAGTCCTGTCTCTCACCCACAGAAAACCTCCAGAAATAAAACATAAAATATATACGTACAGATAGGCAGAAATCAATAGCTTCCTCGTACATAGGTAATCAACAGAAATTAGAAGACATAATTGAATAAATGTACCATTTTAAAAAGGAATAATAAATGCAAAATGCCTAGAACTAGACTTAAGAACTATGTAGGAACTGGAGGAAGAATATTTTTTAAGTTCTTCTGGTGGAGGGGGCAAGAAAATTCAACCCAACTTGCTGAATATGAAGAATCCATCATGCAAATCTATCCGAAATAAAACCCAAAGGCGTTGTTTCAGGAAATGGGTATTTTCACACCAAATTTCATAGACAAGTAAGCAACTCTAAAATCACTCAACTAGAAAGTGAAAACACCTCCATAAAAAAATAGAGATTTTATCAGATACTTCACAACGAAAAAGCGTTCAAATGGACACTAAGCACACACGAGAAAAACGTTCAGCCACACTCGTCACCGGTGCAAAGCAAAATAAAGCCACGGTGTGATTCCAGCACATACGGAGCCTGAAGGGTGAACATCAAAAAGCCTGTCAAGTGATGCGGAGGAATGAGAGCCAAGGGAGCTGTTACACATGCTCGTGGGAGTGAAAACAGGGCCGTCACCTTGAGAAAGGACTGGGCGTTCTCAAAAAGCTAAGAACCTACCCTGTGACCCAGCCATTTTATTGAAATGTATTTCCTCCATCCCAGAAAAATATATATATATATTTATATATTTTATAGACTATAAAACATAGAATATATATATTTATATATTTTATAGAATATAAAAACATAGAATATATATTTATATATTTTTATCGAATATAAAAATATAAAAATATAAAAATATAAAATATATATAATATATAATATAAAATATAATATATATATAAATATAAAATATATATAATATATAATATAATATATAATATATATAAATATAAAAATATAAAATATATACATAATATATATTTATATAAAAATATAAAATATATGTTTTATATTTTATAGAATATAAAAATATAGAATATAGATATTCTACTTATAGAATATATAAGTATATTCTATTTACCGAATATGTAGATATTCTATATTCTAAATTCTATATTCTATATTCTATATATACAGTCCACAAAATGAACTGTGCAAGGATGTTCATAGCAGCTCTGTTCCCAAAAGCTAAAACTTGCAAACAGCCCAGGTGACAGCGAAGGGAATAAACCCACCAAGTGTGATGTAGTCGTACGTGGATTATTGCTCATTGATAAAAAGCGACCAGCTACAGACTCGGGCAAGACCATGGCGCGGGTGAGGAAGCCTTCCACCGAGAACACACCCTGCGAAGTCAGAACGGTAGCCTCTGCTGTCGCAGGCCTGGGGATGGATGAGGGGATGGCCTGGGCGGTGGCTGTGTTCTCTGTGTCCATTAGAGTGGGGGTCACACGAGCATAGGCACTTGTCAAAACCCGGTGACTTCGTCCCTAAGATTTGTGCATCTCATTGTATGGAAAATTCAGCTCAAAATTTAAAACATGCTATAAGCAAACACTAAACTCTACTTAATGATAAATGCATGTTAATGTATTTAGGGGGAAGCATACTGATGTCTCTAGTTTACTTTGAAATGCATCAAAAAATAGGACGGATTCACGCGTCGGGAGATTCCTAGGTGGATACATACACGGTAAAGAAAACACGAAAATAGGAAAATATTGGTAGACTCTATGTGTTGGGTAAATGGCTGTCCGCTGTAAATTTCCTTCAACATTTCCCCAGGCTGAAAATTTTTTAATGAAACATTGAGAAACTAAAGCACTCGTGAAGGCTTCCCCTTACGCATGCTAAAACTATTTGTGTTAGGTATTAAAGTTAACAAAAAATAGAGAAAAAGGTCAATGTGACAGAGTGGAAAATTTCTATTTAGAAACAGAACCCCGCAAATCCAGAAATTTAGTGGGTATAAAATTTCGGTTATACGAGATGAATAAATCCTAGAGATCTGAGGTACCGAGTTTTACCTACAGCTCACAATACTGTACTGAGCACTTAAAAATGTATCAGAGCTCATGCTAAGTGTCCTTACTACAATAAAAAATGGAGAAATTTAGATGTTATAGGAGATAGCTTAAAGCCGAAGGGAAAAGATGGATTACTTAATAAATAGCGTGGAAACCAATGGCTGCCTTTTGGAATAAAATATTCGGATCTCTATGCCTCACACGTCAGGATAACTCCCAAACACAATAAAGATTTAAACAAATATAAAATGTGGAATGAACTAACAAACTAAAGAAACCATAGGATGATTCTTTTAATGCTTTTCCAGCTATAACCAAATGCCAGAAATAATAAAAATACTGAAGAAATCAACCACGCAGAAGTCAGGAGTCTTACGGCAAACTACAAGGAGCCAATTCAAGAGACAGACGACAAACGTGAGGGAAACTGTACTATGTCACGGGGTTAATTTCTCTATAAATAAGTAGCTCGTAGATATATTGTCAGCAACTCAATAGAAAAAAAAAATAAACAAAAATGATATGAACGGAGAATTCGTACAAAAAGAAAGACGAATGGTTTTTAGTTCCACGAAAACATCCTCAACCTCAAATGGAATGAAAAAAATGTATATCTCCGTGTGGCCCTCATTTGCATTTCTATCAGAAACGGAAAAAAAGAAAGGCGCAGAATGTATATAATTCGCTTAGAAAACACACACAGACCCGTGACGACACATGAAAATATGTTTGCACATTTTTTTTTTCAGGCTCCAGAAAGGCACGCAAGAAATAAGAAAATGCGTTGCTTGTTCGGAGCGACAGGGAGATTTTTTTTTTCCCCCGGTAGACCCTTTTACACGTTTGGAATTCTTAATCATATAGATGTATACTACCTGATAAAAATTCGATTAAAAATAAAAAAGCGACAGCAATTCTATCGTAAACAAAGGCAGCAAGCAGAGCGGGAAGCAGCCAAGTTCTAGCCCGGCTCCAGTTCTAATTAATTATGTGAACTTGGCCCAGCGTCCTGGAATCATGAACTAGGCTGGTTATTAAAAAATCTGACAAATATTCTCCTCCCTCACGCTTGTCCCATCCTACAGGACAGAAAACTGAAGCACAGAAAACATTAAATGGCCTAGCTGATGTCACCGGCAGTCAGGCGAAGGCAGAGCCAACAAAAGCAGTGGGTGAGTCGGTTTATTCTCCTTTGAGATGGGAGTCCTGCCATCGAGAGGCGAAGAGACAAGCCCTACAGACTGCGGGAAAATATTTGTAAATCACAGAACGGACGAAGGATCCAGCATGTGTCAAGGACTCTCCAAACTCAACCGTGAGACAGAAAACCGAGATGCGCGTGAAAAGCGGGTCAACCTCTTAAGTCGTCAGGAAAATGCAAATCATCCCCACGGGGAGATACACACCCCTGTGCGTCCTTAGAAGGGCTAGAAGGTGTTTAAACGTGACAATGACACACGACGGAGGGAATACAGAGCAGCTGGAATGCTCGTGCACTGCTGATGTGCGAAACACGAAAAAGGGGGCCGACAGTCTAGAAGAGAGTTGGGCAGATTTTGTAAATGCTTCTCACGTCGCTCAGGCACATCACTCGCAGGTGTTTCCCCAAGAGAAATAAAAACTAACATCGACAAAAAGCTCATCGTCAACAAAAAGCTCCTTCAACTGCTGCACACCCATGCGGTGGAATACTATGCAGCCCTGAAAACGGAACCAAGTCCTGATACATCAACGACCCGGCTGGATCTCAAAGGCATAGTGCTGAGCGGAACCAGCCAGTCTCCAAAGGCTGCACGCTCCGTGACTCCATGTCCATGACGTTCTGGAAAGGGCAAAGTGGAAGGAACAGAGAACAAATCGATGGTGGCCCGCGGTTTGGGTGCGGGAAGAGAGTGACTGAAGGTGCATTCTGGGGGCACTGGGACTGCCGCGTCTCATGATCGTGGTGGCGGATGCACAGTTCTGTGCCCTGTCTCCCCACAATGAAGGGATTTGACCTTTGTCGATCTAAAAGTAAAAATGTTTAAATGGAGTGTCAAATCCAACAATTTGTACAGTCCTTTCCATAGTCACGGATATAAAGAAGCTTTTATATAAAGATATAAAGATGCTTTTGCTTTTTAAAAAATAAAAATTCACCAAGGACTAGTCTGGATGTGGCAAAAAAATAATTTTTTTTTAATAAAAAACTTATTATTTTTTATTTGGAAAAAAAAAGCCTGAATAACCAAGAAATTCACAAGGCCGTGATGATGTGGAGACACGGGAAGCCTGGATCTCCCTCGACGTAGCCCTTTGCCTCCCTCGAAGCATGTCCTTGGCACAGATCGACTGTCTAGAAAGACGCCCCCCTTTAAAGCAGCGGTCCCCAACCTCTGTGGCCCCAGGGACCGGTGCCCCTGTGAGAATGTGATGCCCGAGGAGCTGAGGCGGTGATGCCAGCGCTGGGAGCGGCTACAGACTCAGATGAAGCTTCCCTCACTGGCCACCGCTCACCTCCTGCTGTGCGGCCTGGTCCCTAACAGGCCATAGACTGGGACTGGCCCACTGCCTGGGGCTTGGGGACCCCTGCTCTAAAGCGATTCTTATTTAGACTTGGTCCCTCCCATGCACAACAGGAGGCAGAGCGCATCGTGCACGGGCCACGTGGAAATGAGGGAGTCACGTCCCCATGAGGCTGATGAGGCCGGTGGCCAAGAGGCAGGGGTGCCGGCCACAGGCTTCAGCAGGCCTGACAGGCAGACGCATCTCCATCACTCAGAAAGATCTAGAAACCCCGGCCCACCATGCGATTGTAACGAAGGCATCGTTTTCGCATTGTTGCACCATGTGCCCACGACTCCCGGCGGAAAGCCCAACCTCTTTATGGCCAAGATATAGAAGAAAATTTTAAAAAATAAAAAATCTGCTGGGGGAAAATGGAAAGACATTTCTTTATAGTATCGTCATCTTTTTAAAATCATTTCCCCTGAATAGGCCCCTTTCCTCTTCTCAGTCTGGCTGTTGCCATCTTCATCTTCTGGTTGTGGAATGTGTTCGCCATGTGTCTAGATGACAGTGGAAGCCTCTCGAAATGCTCACGAGGCGTCCGGAAAACGGCGGCCCGGTGAGCAGACACGGGGAGGCACAGTCCCTGGGGTGTGCACCTGCCCTCGGTCCCCCATGCACCCCCATCAAGCACCCCGATTGTGCACTGCAGAGCGAGCCAGGCGAAAAGGGGGTTCGCAAAAAGGAGCCACTTAGCCCGCGACCAGCAGCTAATGACCATTTCTAAGAAATCGTGTCACCTAAGTTCTGGAAGATGGATCGCTTCTTGCAGCCCGATGATTCCGAAACGAAAAGAGGGAGAGATGGGGAATGGAAACGCATCCCTGGGTGATTTTTCTCTTTTTCTGAACCCCAGGGCTGCAGGGTGTGTGCAAAGTGCCCCCTGGACGTTTATTTTTAAATATTCGTGGCCGGGTTAGAAACACGTCGTCGCACCTGCTTCCTTGAGCACCAGGCAGCAGCTCAAAAATGTTTCTCTCAGGCGACCGAATTGGAAAAATTTCCATTCGAGACTTAAGATCTTGGGGTCAAATGACGTATCTCCCTGGACTCGTGTTTACCCTGGCAATCCCAATCCGCCTTTGGAAAATTCCAGAACGATGCAGATATCTAAATGGAGAGTCGTGCTTCTGTGTCCGAGTTAAATCCAGACTTTCCAAAGCGTCATTGCTGGCTGAGTTGGCTCGCATCTCTCTCTTGCAATTTTTGCTGATAAAAGAGAGAAAATGACCCCTGAACTCTAGACTGGCAGCGCTGGCATCAGTCCCCGAGGCTGCCCAGGAGGTGTCATCCCTTTGGGAAGTGATCGATCTCCTTGGGAACGAGATGTCCCACATGAGCAGGTGCTGCAGGCCGTTTTTCATTTATCTCGGGATGAAGCCATCGTGCTGGGATCCCTACGGTCACAAGGACCCGCCTCCCTGTGAAAAGTGACAGCGACAGTCAGTCGCTCGACCGGCTTCCCGTGTCTGTGTGTTTGGATGTCTTTAACCTGATGTCCCAAAATAGCACGTTCACGCAGCAAAGGAAGAGGGTGATGATGAGGAAGAGAGGGGGAAAAGGCTGGTCTCAGTGGTCGAGACATCCCGCCATGGTCAAAGCACCAAAGCCCAGTGCCATCCAGAATGGCACACACTGGGACGGCCACCGAGAGGGCTTAAGCTGGAATTATTTCCTATTTGCGGCCAGCGGCCAGGGTATCCACAGAGCTCGCTCATCCCAGGCCGGTATCCCTGAGCCCAGGTGTGGACCCAGGACCCCAGCGCCCGATGCCAGTCCTACCCCCTGGACTGTCCTTCTTGCCAGCCAAGCCCATGAGGCTTTTATGCCAAGGCCTCTGGCGTCCATGCTGGCTCTACCACTCGCTAGCTGGACCGTCCCACGATCCACTCACCTTCCTCGAGTGTGAAATATGGATAAGCACCCTCGCAGCATGGATTCTATTTTCAAAATCCCATAAAATGGCATCCTTTCAGGGGCTAGCTCAGGGCCTGGGACACAACCAGAGTTTAATAAATCGTGCTTTTGTGTTCCTTGCTGGTCGTACCTGAGCCAGCACGACAATGTTCTCTAAAGGGCCAGAGTGTATACACCTCCTCGAGGCTTCTCAAACACAAATGTGTGAAATAATCGATTTAGGGGGCTTGTTAAACGGCAGGTTCCAGCCATTCATTGAAATGTCAGTCTGTGACTTTGCACAGAACCCAGGGAGGTTGAAGCCACCATCCCAGGTCCTGTCGATGTGTACGGCCGCAGGGTGGAGTCAGAAGGGCACGGAGGGGTGATTTCCTGCCTTGCCAAGAAATAAGAGACCCTAAGAGGCAGCGATGACAGACGTCAGCAGTGGCTTTGCGATGTCCACGATCCCCTGTCACCTCGAATCCACATTCCTGCCCACCCGCCTCCTCCGCCGTGGCAGCTTACCCTCAAACGCTGACCCCGAACTGGCTCCAATCTGCCACTGGCCACCTCGCTCCGAAGTCCTGGTCCCCACCTGGTCCCTGTCCTCAGGAAGCAGGTTCTGTCCCTGTGAGCCTCATGCATGCACATCAGAGCCATAGTCACCGGATCCTCGGTGATGGTGATGTCAACGTATGCTCCTCCATGAGCAAGAATTAGAGAAATGGGCTCAGGCACGTGTTTCTAATATTTTACATCACTTCCAGCAGAAATAAACGAAGGGCTGGCCAAAAGTCACTCTGCTTCCCTTACACGAGTTCCATTTAGGGCTACATGTTGGTTCCCTTCTCCCCGTGGGCTGGGATGACTATCCAAAGCGATGGCTGAACGTTTCGCCCATTCCTGGGTTGGAATGTCCTCCTCTCGGTGGCCAGGTCTGGGCGCACCAGCGGGCCATCAGCCATCTCACCCAGAGTCAGACAAACCTACACGTTCACCCCAGCTCCGGCCCTTGCGACTTTTGTGGCGTTGGATACACTCTTCACCCCCTGGGAAAGTGGGGGTTCTCATAAATGGAAACAGCGCGTCACAGAGAGGCCGTAAGGATGAGGTGAACAGAGATGCCCAGTGCCCAAGGAAATACAGTGGGTGCTCACTAAATGCCCTTCATCTGTCCTCCCTTCCTCTCTCTCCACTGGGTAAAGATCATGTCATATCCCCCCGCTTTTATTTCCCGCCCGTTAGAAGTCCCTTTTCCTCTTAGGCTAGAAGGAACGACACGTGTCCAACGGGAAGGGGGACCCCAGCACCTTGACACAGAGACTCAGCTTCTCTGAGCTCATCTGTTCATCCCCACAGTGTGGGAAAGCGAACTGGGTTATGGTACCCAAATAATAAATAAAATAAATAAAATTAAATAATATGAAATAAAATAAAATAAAATGTAAAATATATATATAAAATAAAAAATAAAATAAAATATATAAAATATATAAAATTAAATTAAATTAAATTAAATTAAAAATAAAATTAAAAATATATAAAATAAACTATATAAAATAAAATAAATAAATAAAATAATAAAATAAAATAAAATAAAATAATAAAATAATAAAATAAAATATATATAAAATAAAATAAAATATATATATAATAAAATACAATATATATATAATAAAATTTAAAATATATAAAATAAAATAATATAAAATAAAAAATAAAATAATAAAATAAAATGAAATAAAATAAAATAAAGTAAAATAAAATAAAATAACCTGCTTTAGAAATCATTTGCGAAGCCTCTAGAATCCAGATCTGGTTTCAGAATCGAAGAGCTGGGTGCTGAGCTCAGAGAAGAGCAGGACCCGAAGTGGACTCGGAAGCGAGCCGAGACCAAGGTCACGGTGAAGGGAAGGTTCGTAGCAGAGAACCAAGACGGTGTCGTGCCAGGACGCTTCATCCCAGCCACACAGTCATCACCGCATCTGCCAACAACCTCCTCCTGGGTGGGATTGATTGATCGGGGGGCAAGTTGCAAGGGACATTGGGGCTCCAGACTCAAGAGTCCAAACATGGTTTCGAAATCATAGATCCGGACTCCAGAGACAAAGAGAACCAGACGCAGCCCTTAGAAGAGAGACAAGACCAGGGGCCGAGCTCTCTGACATGAGGGGCTCCAAGGACACAGCAAGGACACGGAACGGGACCAGCCTCGCTGGCAACTCTTATTCCTCTGAAGCCAGAACAGGGTGGAGCAAGAGCTGAATTCGGAATATTTGATGTCACCCCCTGGGCTCCAAATCTCTCTTTCTCGTCCCTTCCCTTCTACACACAGCGTCACCTTCTCCGGGGCCTCTACGGATGGTCACAGGCCTCGAGGACGCAGACAGAGGTGATGCACCACACAGGCCGCCCACAGAGCTGCCCCACCCCCCATTCGGCAGACACCAAGAAAACAAAAATAAACATATCCATATTTAAAAAAAAAATAGATCAATGAAGATGTGAGCCGTGATGCATGCCTGGCCTGGTCATTCCTCCCATTTGCACCCAAGTCTGCCCGATCTTAAGCTATCTTAGGTATGCAACCTCTGACACTCTCGACCTCCCCACCACCGTGGGGCACACTCAGGGCTACGTAGGCTCCCAGATTTCTCTATGAATAATGATTGGGCTGTGGCACCCTCCACCGAAACACACGCGTAGGTGAGCACAACACACACACACAGTTAGCCCCTTGCTTCTGCATCCCTATGGCTTACTAGAAAGAAGAAAAGGGTCCATTTCTGGGCCCCAGGTCCCTGAAATACCGCACCTGTCACCACACAAAGAGAAACATCAGAAAATACAGCTCCAGTAAAGATTTAATCAAATTTGTTGGTGCCTGGAGGACCCCTACGTGCCGTACCTGTGACCCCTCCTTCCACACTCACACAAACTCACTCACACAATCGCTGTCTGCTCCACGTACTCTTACATGGATCACTCGATTACCTGCATTTGGGGCTTGAGGTTGCCAGGTGATGACACAGGATTGCTTTGCCTGCCTGGGAGTGAGATTCCAACCCATTGTATTCGATCTCTGTGTCTCTATTTATTAAATTCACATGTGGTCACCACTGAACCATGGCCCAGTCAGATTTGAGTTAGAAACAGCTGTAGCGGCGGCCTCATTACCAAAATGTCCTGAAATAGCCACATAAAAATGGGCAGAACAACCAGGCAGCAAAACTAAGGACACATAAGCATCGTATTCGCAGCAAACTCCAGTGACTCCCTATGTCCGTGTGCCCCAAACTGCGAGGCTTGGGAATGGGTGTCTGTGTGGGATGACGCCGAAGAAAGCCTCTGGGGTCCTGGAAGACCTAGAAATAGAAAAGACGGCCCAGTAATATACCTTTACACACTCAGACGTGTATAAACACACACACATACACACATGTACACACACACACACACACACATATATATGTTTTTAATGAGCATGAAAGCAACAGAACATGGAGCTCTGTGAAATGCCAAAGCTGCTCTGAACACAGCGGCTCCAAAAGGTTCAGGACAACTAATTTCACGTGAGAACGAACCTTCAAAAAGGATCATGGTTGAACCCGATCAAAATTCACTGTAAGGAAAAGGGAAACTAGAGTGACATTCTACAGATGGGAAGAGCACGTCGGAAAGCACACCCTTGGCAATCACTCGAAACTACAATCTGCTGCTTCGAAAAGAGCTCAAGGACACTAAAAAAAATGACACGAAACCATAACATAAATCAGGAACAGAAGCTCTCAGAAATCAGATGACAAAACTCAAGATGATGACAAATAAGAGAAGTTTTTCGGAAAAAAAAAAAAAACTAGAAAAAAATTACAAGAGAAAATAAACAACTAAGTAAGGACTCATGAGAAATAAAAGATAAAATAGGAAAATTTCAAAATAAAAAAATGTGAAGCAGTAAAAGTTTTGAAAGTGAGAAATATTTAAATGATCAAAGAGCACTCAATATGTTGACAACAAACATCCCTGAAGGCGAAAACCAAAACACACGGCAACAACAAACAGCAAAAATTATAATTCAAGACAATTTCCAAAATAAAGATCTGAAATGACATTGAGAGAACCACTCACGTCTCTGAAAATGGTGACTTCGAACAACCCACACGAAGATACTGTTGAATAAAATTTCTGAAATTTAAGAAAAAGAATCTTCGGATTTTATAGGCAAAAACAGAAAATGACATAGGATGGAAATAAAAAGATACCACTTTTGGATTTTGATAGCCAGGCTTTATTCCGATTTTTTTTAAAAAGGGGAGTAACAATTAAGATACTCCAAGAAGGTAAACGTGACCCGAGGTCTTTAAATTCAGCAAAAGTGACGTCCACATAAGTATTAAATATATAATTACTTGTACGCAAAACGCTGTTGAGGATGAAAGGGAGACAGGAGAACATATCATATAATGATATAATATAGTATAAGTATTAAAAAATGAGGGAAAAATGAGGATGGCAGATGCAAAAAAAAATAAAATAAAATAAAATAATAATAATAATAATAATAATAATAATAATAACAACTACTTTAGGTAATCACGTTGGGGACGGTGATAGCATCGGCACCGTTATTTTTGGAGCATTGTCCTTTTAGTGTGGGATAACGAAATGGGTCACTACGCAGAATCTAATTCCGTCCTTAATGGGGCTCTTGAGAATGTGGATCATTGATGGGTAGGGAAAAAGGAGGGAAAATGTCCCGTAGACATGGTTGGTTGCGTGTTCCTACAGACTCGCAAACTGGAAACGACAAGCATCCAAGGCGGTGAACCTCCCCGCCACCAAGACTGTGCCCTTGTCGCAGCATGTCGCACTGAAAGACCCGGAAGAACTGGAGAAACGGCTGCTTCCTCGCCTGGGACACAAAATACTCAAGATGACCCCGAAGATCTTATCACAGTCGGTGTCGGGGAAGCCATCGTTGACTGCGAGGCACCTGCCGACGTGAACCAGGAGTCACCGTGAAGGTCCAATCGCTGGCCACAGACGTGAACTTCAATAAGGATAAAAATTCCAAAAGGTGGAATTCTATCTCTTTAAAACCAAGAGTGCATAAGGAATTTGTTTCATCGCTCACTTCCTGAGAATTACAAGAAATCCACGCACGACCTTAGAAAATGATAATGAAGCATTTGTCCCGCCTTTCCTCTGTGGTTGAAATCACTGGGCCACCAAAGAGCAGCTGAGAAGTTACTCCTTATATTCCGACGACAGCTGCTGCGTGAAAGCAAAATGATCGAATCGGAATGTCACCATTTTGCAGCTTCCAATGAATTAATGGACCTCCTATGTTAACATCTGCGAAGATCACAAAAATAAAAATTAAAATTAAAAATAAAAAATAAAAATAAAAATAAAAACAAAAATAAAAAAATAAAAATAAAAATAAATAAAAATTAAAAATTAAAAATTAAAATTAAAAATTAAAATTAAAATTAAAATTAAAATTAAAAATAAAAATAAAAATAAATAAAAATTAAAAATAAAAATAACAATAACAATAAAAAATAAAAATAAAAATAAATAAAAATTAAAAATAACAATAACAATAAAAAATAAAAATAAAAACAAATAAAAATTAAAAATAACAATAACAATAACAATAAAAAATAAAAATTAAAACAAATAAAAATTAAAAATAACAATAACAATAACAATAAAAAATAAAAATAAAAACAAATAAAAATTAACAATAACAATAACAATAACAATAAAAAATAAAAATTAAAACAAATAAAAATTAAAAATAACAATAACAATAACAATAAAAAATAAAAATAAAAACAAATAAAATTAAAAATAACAATAACAATAACAATAAAAAATAAAAATAAAAACAAATAAAAATTAAAAATAAAAATAAATAAAATAAATAAACAAGGGCAACCGCGCATTACTGTGGTTCCTGAGGAATCAACACCACCACTTATGGTCTGGCTGAGCAGATTACACGTGGGCCTGGTGAAGACTCTACAGCCAGAGGCAGGAGATACAGAGAATGGGAGAAAAGACTGACTTCTCCTGAAATCTCCCCTCGGAGGGCAGGCTTTGGGAAAGTCAGCGGGTCACATGGCCCAGGGTCCTCAGCAGATCACGTGTAAATAGCAAGAGCGACAGCAAAAAAAGGAAAAAAAGAGAAATCTTTAGGTTAGAAATGATTCCCAAGACGTGACATTATAGAGGGAGACAGAACCTGCTGCGTGCAGAAACGATGTGTACTGGGAGGACAGCATTATAGGAAAATCCAAAAATAAAATAATTTCTATGGAGTTAGCACAGTAGGGACATGGGGGGGTGACAGGGAAGGTTTTCAAATGTCCGTCGACGTCTCCCTTAGGACCTGTGGGGTATTCACGCAGGTGCCTGCCGTGTCATCACGTACTAAGCCGTGCCCTTCTCATGGGGTGTCCTGTACCCACGTTTCATTTTGCAATGAGAAGTGTGAAAGGTTTTTTGTTTTTTTTTTTTTAAATGCCCCAACAAAGCCACATCTCCGAAGGTCCCTCCAGCTACTATTTTCTGCTTTGTGCATCGAGGCGATGAGCGCAAACGTTAGGGGGAAGGAGAGAGGAGAGAACTCTCCAGGGAGGAGACGCGTGATTTCAAAGGAAATGAAAAAGTCACTGCAAAAATCAATGGAAAAGGGGACACATAATTCCCAGTCGGAGCGGACTTCGAGATGGAGACATCAAATCCTAAACACGGGCTGGCCCGCAAATCCCCACCTGCCATCTCTGCTGAAATAGGACGCGTTCCAGGCTTGTTATCTGCATAAATGACCCAAAAGCCAAGCTGCAAACAGAAATCACATTTGGGGTGTATTCGTTTGTTCGCAGCCAAAAACGCCACCATCCATGGGGCCATTTAAATCCCCCCAACCCTATATTGTGGCTGCTAAGAGTTGCAATAAAGTAGTTTATCTTGCGTCCAAATTCTTGTTTCATCCGTGAGAGAAGTGGGAGGCATCTCAGAAGCTTCCCTGCAGGAAGCTCACCATCTGGAGAATCATTTGTCCGTGCTTCCTACCACTTGAATGATCTTGTCTAATGAACAACCGATCAGAGCTGAATGACCTGCTAAGGGAATCCTGGGGACGTGCCTGCGATGGGCCGGAGGCGTGAATTCTTTGAGAGCCCAACGACGACGACCTTCGCAGCCCTCGGAAGATGGGGACTGGACACGTTTTCGACCTGAGTATGAGCATCCACTTTCCTAAAGCGAGAACGTGAAATAAGGCTCATCAGGAACGAGCCTGGGACGCAGCACATCTCAGCCAAAGCCTCCTCGCGCTCCGTCAGGAAAAATAAAAACTGTATTTGGGGCTGACAAGGGCCGAAAGGTAGCCAGCCTCCCTGCCTGCCAATCTATCTTATCTCTTTCTTTAGAGACGCGGGATTAGCTGCTGCGGTCCTGTGTCATTTGTCTGGAACGAAGTCAAGAATGGGTTTAAGTTTATTATTATGTCTCCTGCATGAAAAAGGGAAATAAATCCACCCATCTTAGAAAGAGATGGATGCGATCCGGGTAGATATCCCGTTGAGATAGAGATAGATAAATGTTTCTAAATTTTTTTTTTTTTTTGCAAAACCTGACTTTTTTTATTTTTATTTTATTTTATTTTATTTTTTTATTTTATTTTATTTTATTTTATTTTATTTATTTATTTTATTTATTTTATTTTATTATTTTATTTTATTTTTTATTTTATTTTATTTTATTTTATTTTATTTTATATTTTATTTTATTTTATTTTATTTTATTATTTTATTTTATTTTATGCTTAGCTTAAAATAGTTCATCCACAGATCACGTATTTGTCTGAGCATGAATCTAGGTTACAGGCACCAAAGAAATATAGTCCAGGGGCCGAAATTGTCATTCTGCACGCAAACACGAGCCAGACGTCCCTGTTAATAATTTACCACGCGAGAGAGGCAAAGGGCTTTTCCCTTTCTGATCTATCAGTAGAAATGCTGATCCATTAGGCCTTCCCCCCCGGGAGACCCCAGGCTACCCGGCCTTCTCACGCACGCATGTGAGGTCGCTTTAGACATAAAGCCAAGAAACTCATCTCCATCGTGCATCGGGCTGGATTCATCAAAGAACAGCCAAGACACTAGCGAAATGCAAAGATGGAGCCGCATCGTTTGCCCTACGCATCCCCTCCCCACACCCCAAGGGGTTGGGGCCTCCTGGCATCCTGATCTCTGCCTTCATCCTGTGTGGGTTCTCGGTGGAGACGCTGGATTTATGAAAAGTTTGCGAAATTCTCCTCTTTGAAAGAGTTGTCAGGCGGCGTTGTGCAAACTGCGGAGCCCAAACACGTCAATATTGACGCTCCTTCTAGCGACGCGGAGCAAATCAGACTCTGGAATAATACCTGCGTGATCCAAACCATCTGCTTCGCAGCATTTTTGAAAAATGAGTAGGTGGGGGAGACCTATGAGCATCGTCTCTTATCTCTTGTTGCCAGGGCAACTGGTATGTGGGGGTTGGGATCATATGAGCATCTCAAAAGGACCAAGGGCAACCTCCCGCCCCCTTCTTCCTCGAAATCCATGTCTTCCCTGGAGAGCTTTCTCCCACGTCACACTAGACACTTGGTCCCCAGTTTTCACTCAGTGTTTCTCATAAGAACTTCCATGTTGTCATTTATGACGCCTCCAGGGAAACGAAAAGATCCCTTCTGTCCCCATCGAAACAGACAGAAGTCGTTTGAACCGAAAGAGCCCCTCGTGTGACGAAGACAAAATAAAACATGCTTATTATGTTCCTTTCCACGGGGCTTTCTGCCCAAAAGCAGCATGGGGAATCGCCCAGCAGGGTGGGCCCCTGCCCCCGATTGTCACACTCTCGGGGGACCTTACAGAACATGTCTCCTGACCTCGTGCAGCCGGCCTGGGACCGCAGCAGAGGACACACAGCCAAGGGCTGCTGAAACCCAAAGGCCTGGGTGGGTCACGCACGACGGGGAGGGTCACAGGATGGCCTCGTGGCAGCGCATTTCGACCGAGGAAGACGATTGTGCCTGCAGGGAAGACGACCGGGGACAACCAAGTGCTTTGCTTTCTGCTTTGGAGACGTGGGTTCCATCCCCCGTCCACAGGCACTTGCACGACTGATTCATCCGTGAAATACCGGTTTTCGTTATCCTGGACCCCAGCTACTGTGGGGATGGGTGTGGTCCCCACCCGCCTTCAGTAAACCCCCCTCAGCAAACTCCCAAAGGCAGTTGAGGAAGGGGGCGGATGCTGACGTGGACAGACCTTAAAGGACTTTCTGCCCTACACTTAGTGGGACACCCAAGAAACCACAGAAAGAAATCGTCAAGCATCCCGGTTGGTGATGGCAAAAAGGAGGAATCACCGGATTGGGGGTTGCAAACGGTTGGGAAAAGCCTCTCCCTCGATCCACCCTCTAGTTACACAAAATTAATGCAAAAGGGACCTGAAAGCTTCGTTGCAACTGTTAAGGGAACCGCCCTGAGTGTCAGCCTGGCGGCCCCCACGACCGATGCCGCCTGTGACCGGCATACACTGGCTTTACTGACTCGTTGGCCCCCGTTTACTTACCACGAGCAAAGCCGGGTGAGTGTGTAAACGTGATTATTGTAAACTGGGAGACTCGCTTTGATGTGTCAGAGAAGTTCCACGTGTGTCCAAGGGCCAGGCGTGGCCGTACCAGCTGGGGGCTGGTCTGAAAATGCAGATTCTCAGGCCCCGTGCAGACTCGAGGCTCAGAAATGATGGGGTCCAGGCGGTCCAGGCCTCTGTGCTTTAACGAGTTGTCCCAGGAGGGGCAGTTGCACCCTCAAATCCGAGAACTTCCAGACTGGTCTGGGCCCTACACTCCTAACCCTCCACCCTAAAGGACCAAAAGGGAGAAACACCTTCCTCGCCAGCGATTAGGAAAACGATTTGGCGCCATCGCTGACCCAGATGCTCCAGCTTTAGATCCAAGAGACACTGGGCACAGACAGGCGCGCCAGGAGTCAGCAGACACCCCCCAGCGGCACCGTCCGCGAAAGCAAAGGATGGAAACGGACCCGATCCCCTAAGACAGGGGCACGGACAGATCGTCCTGGCACGACTCCCCAGCGCCGTGGTGGGCAGACGTCAAAGCCAGTGAGCGTCATCGTAGCAACGCCTGGGGAATGAAGGCTGACAAAATGGGAAAATAAAATCGGGGCGGGGAGGGGAAGGCAAGTCCGACTAGGATCTTCCTTATGTAAAATACAAAAAAAAAGAGCAAAAGTAAACCACATATTATTGACACATCCTGCTATGTGTGATGAAAAGAGGAAGAGAGTCAAAAGGAAGGAAAGAAAAATCCAGTCTTGAGCTCCTGGTTATTTCCAGGGCAAGGAGGCAGGAAAAATGGGGGGAAAAAAAGTAGGTACGGGTCGGGGAAGTGATTCGAAAGTCCCTAATTCTGGGGCTCAGCGGGGGTTCGATCTATTATCGGGTGAGTGCGATGAAACACGAAGCTAAGGGCAGGCATGGACCAGTGAGGGCGCATACCCTGTGCTGTACACTTGAATATTTTAAAAAATGCTGCATACACGCTGGACAGGACATTCTCTCTCAGGGATGTTCCTAGACGTCTTAGAAAAAAAAAAAACTGAAGAGGGAACTCAGTTCATCCAAGCGTAATGCAAAGAGGAAAATATAAAGATTAAAGAAGGAATAGGGGGAAAAAACAAAAAAAGAAGTGTCACATCCTAAGAGATGCTTGGCCACCGGCTGGGAAGCATAAGGGGGGTCCCAAAATAATGATAATTTTTTGCATTTATTGAGTGATTCCTCCGTGCCCCGCACTCTTTAACGGAGTGCTTCTCCTTGCGGGTTCCTTTACGTCTTGCTGGAGTGGGGTAGGGGCTCCCGGCATCTCATTACGCAGCAGGTGAACCAGGTTCGAGACAGGGCAGACCCTTTGGGGGAGGCCGCCGCGCGGGCTGAGCTACTTGGCGCCTTTTGGGATGCGCCTGGGGTGGAGAGAAGGCGAGCCGGTAGGTGCCCCGCACCTCGTACACGGATAGGCCTTACTGAGAGGGGGAAAGGCGAGGCTTCCTGTGCTCGTGACCGTTTTTCTCCCTCTTTCGGGTTGGATTCTGGGTCTGGAGCAAGTGAACAGCGCGTCGAGTCGGGGCAGCGTCCCTAGGGCTTCTGCTCTGAAAAGCACGGCCCGTCGCAGCCTCCCACGTGTCAGCTGGTCCCCAGGCTCCCGTCCCCCTGCTTCGGGACCTCGATATAAGCTCCCGCATCACGTCCCCATGGTGGGGTGTCACCTGTCACGTGGCCGAGACAAAGGGAGCCTTCACGGCGAAGACGCCTGTCATCCGCCGACGGGGACTTAATACAACAAGAGATGAAGAGACACCAACGACCAAGCCAGGAAAGGACACGGAGGATGCTTGAATGCACATGACTGAGAAGGCCACCCGCGCCCTGGTCCCAACCCTACGTGACGCTCTGGAAAGGGAAATAAAAGGCTCACTGGTGGCCTGACAATTGGAGAAAGAGGCAGAGCACGCGGGGATTTTAGGGGGCCCCCTGTCATCCTCGCACGGGTGTCAAGACCCACAGAACCTACACCACGAGAGTGAACCCACCTCGGCTATCTTTGGGGCGAAGGATTCGGGCTGAGCCCAAAAGCCACCATCTGGGAGGGTGGCTTTTGAGAGAACAAGAGGACGCCCGTAGAGCAGAGGCCGCCCCAGCAAAAGCCATAGGATTTAGGGTTCATGAAGGTTTTGAAATGACAACGACGCATCGTCAAGATGCTGGGTCTTCGCACACAATGTTTCGCCTGAACTGAGCAGCGATTTGTCTTTACGGAGATGCTTCTCTGGTCCCCCTGCGAATCGTTTTAATTCATCATCAAAAACCGTCGAAACGTGCCACGGAAACTGCTGCCGTGTGAGGACGCGACCCAGTTTTCAAATGCACGACTCGACTGTTAGTTCAACGTGGCAGGCTAAACCCAGGCATGTAGGTCTGCCCACTCCCGAAGCTTAGGAAAACGAGAATGAAAGGGATGAAAAAGACAGTCGCGAGGGTTTCTCAAAACTGGAAGAGGCAAGAGCAGGTAAGAGGGGCCGTGGCCAACACACGTTTTTAACGCTGGAACGCAGACAGGGCTGAGAACGTGGAAGGCCACGAATGTGGAAGGCCGAGGCCCACAGGGATGGAGCCGGCCCCTACTGCATGTCCCAGTGGGACAGAGACAAACAGAGCCGGAGAGGGGACCGATGACCAGGGATGAGGCCCCGTTAAAACGAGAACCCGCTTTCTCAAAACCCGCCACGTCCCCTCTGCCCAAGGACTGCACCCCTGTTCTCTGACCGTTAGCTCCAGGACCTAGAGGCATCCATGGGACCTTCCTTTCCCCCCGCAGATCCACAGAGGGGCCACCGTCCTGCTGATCTCTCTTCCACGACGTTCTCCGGGCCCATGGAGGCCCGCCTCGTGGATGGCTCGGCCTCCCGGTACCCACACCCACGTTGAATGGGACTGACCTGACTGAGCACCTCAGCACTGCGGATGCCCCAAAAGGCCAGTCAGGTCACACGTCGCTCCCCCAAATCCCTTTCTCGGGGGGTCACCAGCCACCATGCCATGAGGACAATCAAGGAGCCCACAGGGAAAGGGGCCAACTTTCCGGGCCCAGGTTGAGAGTCATGTTGAAAATGAATTTTTCACCCCCGGCTGAGCCTTCAGATGACCACTGTCCCCAGGCGACATCAGGTAGGATGCTTTCCCTCGGTTCCCACTGGGACTTTCAATCTCCTACTGGCCCAGCTTTCGTTGGCCCAGGTTTTGTTGTTGATTTATTTTTTTTTAAATTTTTATTTGGACCTCATTTTATTATGACAGGAAGGTGCAAAGTGGTCCCTAGGGTCTTGGCAGCATTTCGGCCACCTGCCCCCAGCGGTGACACCTTCTATAACTATATCACGGTGTCAAAGGTGAAACATGATGAAAGCCAAAAGGGGAAATGATCCCATTCTGCCCAAGCTGTGCTGAGCAACCCTGCACCCCTGGGTGCATCGCCTTTTATTTCAGAAGCTCAGTTTTCTCATCCACGAATGGGGGAAAAGAGCACCTGCTTCAAAATTCTGTGGGGGGATCGAAATCTCATCCCGAACGAACACAGCCAGAACAGTTTCTGGGGTCGGCCCTCAGGAGTCCCCAGATGGCTGTGGCTGGGGTTATTCTGCAGGTGTCGCAAGGGGAGGATGAATAGCTCTCGACTCCCCCACGCTGACTGCCATCGCCTGAGTGGGATCGGTAGAAATAACACTGGGCTTGTCTTAAAAAGTCCCACAAGCGTTGACAAGGCCACGACGTCAAGGATAAAGGAAACATATGTCCGACGCGGAGGAAGGGAAGGCAAATCACGCACAAAAGAGAAAAAACAAAATAAAAGCCTGAGACGTGCAGCAGCGCAGAGAGCCCGACGACAGTGGAGCAAAGGCGTGGTGTTTGGAAGGAAAGACCATACACTCCGCATGAAATCCGGTCACGAAGGTGTCACTCGAGCCACGAGGCGACGTTGGGGACAGGCTCCAGCCTGCAGGGGCTCGGAGAACCCAGAACCATATCAAACCCCCTTCGTACAAATGCCTGAGGGTGAGACCCCGACACGTCGGGGGGGTGGGGACGTGGAGCTAAAACGCCCAGACGGGAGACACGTCGGCCACACAACGCGCGATGCACAGATCACGTCTTTTTTTAAGCGGATCTGACATGAAGTGCTGCTGAGGGGCATGACTACGGAGCACCCCACAACTCATAAAAACGATCACAGCGTGAAAATAACATAATAATGAACACAATTAGGGGGGGAGACGGGAAAGAAGCGCGAAAATGACGGACGTCCCCCCAGATTGCACCGCGGGGGGGGGTCCATCGACACAATCTAAAATTAAAGATTCTAATTCGGAGAGGTCTACACAGTCTCCGACATCTTCATATTAATTCATATTCTCATTCCTTAACCGTAAATCAGGCTTTTTCAGAGCGAACATCTCCTGCGGGGTGGTGGGGGAAAAAGGATCTATTGGGAGTTCGGCCAGTCCCCGGGTTCCAAACGGGTCTTTTTTCTTTCAGTTAAAATCAAGTGGAGTTTGTGATGTTGAGACTTTGGGATGGAAATTGGATGAATGACACCCAAAGTGATAATACAAAATGGGACGAACACACATTTTGGCCGAACCGAACCGATCTGTTCCCATCTTTGCTTCTGTCCTTGGTTCCGAATACAGGCTCCGAGAAGGGTCGGGCCCGGTGGTGACGCCACGGAGATGCTACTTTCCAGTCAAGAGGGATTCCGCGTGGGTTTCTGGGCTCCTCTTTAGGACGAGGACGTGTTCTTTGCACACAGGGAGCGAAATCAGGCATCCCCGGCCCCTCGTGCGGGCTTCTTGGTTATGACTCCGAGGACTGCTCGAATGACGTCAGCGAGGAAGGCGAGTCGGCTTTGATCCGATGCATTCGTGCCCTGGGCCTGGGAAACGCAACTGGGCCAGGGAACGCCCAGGAAACACGCTTCTGGCATCATCCCCTGGGCGTGCAGAAGGAAAACAGTCCATGATTTTGTCCACGGTCATCCTGTCTGTCCCCTTAAACTCACTGAAAATCTGCCCCAGGATGTCAGCACCATATCGCGTCGACGGAGAGTGCGTTATACCCGAAATAAATTCAATTACGAGATGCTGGATAAATCCGATCTCCCGCGTGGTGGGCTTCTGCACAAGGAATTTATTCTCTCCGAAGCCACTTAGCCAGAGCCCGGGGTGGAACTGGGTGCTGCCTCCGTGGGGGCTCCTGTCCCGAGTCACGCCCTGCCACTTCCCTCTACAACTGAGGGGTCGCAGGGTCGTGCGGGCCCCACCCCCAGGCTGTGCCTCTGGGAGGCACAAGGGGTCAGGGGTCATAAGCGGTGTGCCCAGGTCCCCTGTGGGCCCATTGACAGCCTGACAGGTATTCGGGACCATACCTGGTGCTTGTGCGCACGCCCATGTGTGTGGGATGACTCTTGCTCCCCCTTTTTTATGACGATTGCTAAAATATTATCTATGTTTGAGCCACAGTTTAGGTTACTCGAGAAGGCTGCGTGATTCCCATGACACGCACTGGATAGGAAAGCTAAAAGGCAGGTCTTTCAGGGTGATTGACGTCCCATCCCATCCCTGGAGGAAACGCAGTGTTCACAGCTGAGTGTGCTTCGTTCTAAAGGAGGCTGTTGTTCAGTCTGGACTCTAAACACACAGGGTCAAGATTAATCCCTCTCTGCAGGGGTCTCCCCGCTTTTTTTTATCAGAGGCTAAAGCTTCAGACCCAGGTGAGACACCCTAAGGGAGAGACATCGCCCCCAGGCAGGGAGGACTTCTGCAGGCCCCCAAGGGCGCTTCGGGAAGGGGCAGGCCTGGCGGTCCCTGAGCCCAGCTTCCAAACGGTCTGCTGCGTCCTGTGAGCCCCAGCGGCAATCCCCAGAACGCGTGTGTAGGGCAGGATGTGGAGGGGTGCTAAGGGGCCAGGTGCCAGACACTGCGGGCACACGTGGCATGAGGCGGGGGTGTCTGCCATGCACGTCCCCCAACTTGGATGGCTTAGGGCGTGTTGATGAGCCTCAGGGGGCCGAGGGGGCGTGGATTCCTGGATGCTTCTCGAAATTAATCGCTCTTAGCTCTGAGCTCTTAGGCCACGGTTCCCATATGGACATTCCCAGGGGACGTCCTAATCGTCTGGGGGTCCACACTCACAGCTTGGATGTCCCATGACGAGGACCGGCTGTGGGGAGCAAGGCTGAGTGACAAAACTCCTCCTCGTAGGAAAACACCACACACCGGGGGTGGGAGGGGGGGTGATGACAGCAGACCCTTCATGTCTCACGGGCCAGGAGGGTGGAAATGCAGGATGGAGTCCCCAGCAGGTTGGGGGAGGAGAGGGCCCAGCTCCACATGCCGTGATTCTCTGTCAGAGCAGCTCGCCGGGCATCTCACAGCCCTCGCCCGGGGATCTTGGGGGTCGAGGGACGCCCTTTCTTATCTCACGGCAAATGATGCAAAATATGGAGAAAGCAAAGAGCCTGTTGTGGTCCGTGTCAATCCTTGTGACCGGTTTTCCCAGCATCGTAATGACCATCCTGAGTGTGAGGTGGTGTGTCTGGTGAAATCCGTGGCCTTGAACCCGCGCACACACACACACATGGGCCATCAAGGATGGTTTGGGTACCGAGGGACGAGCAACGGGACGCATCTCTGCAGGTGGCACTTGTGAAGCCAGGCCAGGGACCACCGAACAGTCCGTCAGTGTCGCTTTCCACTTTCAATGCTGTTCGCTGCCCCTATCTGTCTTCCGGGCCCACCCTGCAGTGACCACAGTTCCATGTTCCGAGCCGTAATTCTGCTCATCTCTGGAACATTCGCTGGCAAAGCGGGAGACACCTCCCCAGGGCTGTGTGACAAGGCAGCAAGCACACACTCACCGAGGCCCGACTGCTCACCTGTCGACGGGAAGGCTGGGCCATCCTGTGCGGGAAGCTGTCAGCTCGAAATAGGTTCACCCAGGGGTGGGAGGCGTAGGGTCATGACCACGGTCAGCGCCCCCTGAAGCCCGACAGCACGCAGAGCGCATGCCACCAACGGCCTGTCGCCCCTCCCCATGGCCCGCTGGTGAGATAGGAAGAAGACGCAGAGCTGCTTCGTTTCGTGGGCATGCATCTCTGAAATTCAGACCGACGCCTTTTTTCCAGAAAATTCAATTAGCATCGGGAGCGGAAGCAGAAACGCTGCATTTATTCATCTTCCTTCCTCGCTTCGCATACTGTAGGTGATGCTCGGGGTGGAGGGATTGGCCCCAAAGCAGGCTTCTATTTTTGCCCTGAGAGGGTACAGCAAAGGTCGGCACGCCACGGGGGAGCCATGGGAACAAGGGGCCCACAGGCGAGGCGCAGGACGGCCTCTGTTCTCCCGAGACAAGCGTGAGGAATACTGTCCCAATCCATCCCCGAGGCACGGTCTCCAGGCAGTGTGCTTCCCGTACGGCACACGCGGTCATCAATTTTATTTTCTTCCCGAGCTGACTGTACGTTCTTCCAGCCCGCGGCCGACGAACATCCATCCGAGGCCAGCTTTTGCTACTTCTGACAGGCCTACTGGTTTTCATTTGTGTGGCGACCGTATCCGAGGCCTGTGAAACCTTAGCATCTTACTCGAACTTTATTCTTTTCCTTTCCTGTTCATGTTTGTAGGTGAAACACAGAAGGACGCACTCGAACGGAGAACCCGATTCCACGCTCCTTGACCCGGGCAGCCGCTCTGCAAAGGAGCTGGTCCTGGCAAGGGACATGTCCCTCGAGAAGCATCCGGATCCTGAGCTGACGCGCGTAAAAGGCCGCCTCGGAGAGGCAATTGGGGAGCGTCGGTGTATGTATAATTTGCAAAAATACAGGACGCTTAGAAACGTGAAATATGTGATAATTAAGGGCTGCTTATGTCATAGGAATGACTACACACCTGGGCGTCGATGGAACAGGCATTGCTGTGCTGATGCTACAAGGAAGAAAACTGGTGTCAAGGGAAGAGAGCCGCATCCCGACGTCTACCTGTTAGGTACCATTAGCACGTGCGTGCGTGCTCACAGGCTTGTGACACGCAAAGACGTCCCCAGGCAGTGCCGAATGTCCCGTGGCGGGGGGCGGGGGAGGACATAAAAGCCTCTTTCCTGCAAGGGGTCAAGGCCACAGAACTGCCGCCCGCTGTGCTCCCTCGGCGGCCGCGCTCCCACACCCGAGATTCACGAAGACCCTACAGCGCGTCGACCCCTCTCCCTGGCCTGATATTTGCTGGGGTGGGAGCTGCACCCGCGAAGGCCCACATGTCCACGTCGTCAGTCCTACGTGTCCACCTACCCAGCACTCAATTAAACAGTAATTGTGTCGAAGATCAAGAACCACCCCGTCCGCAGGTTTCGCTTCGTCACCTGCGAATTAAGTCTTCTTTTCCAGCTCCTAAGATGCTCATTTACCAAAATTGGAAATGTCCGAAACGGGTGGCAGCCGTTGTGTGAAATGCGGCACGTCACCGTGATGCATCGGGTTCCGAAGGGCCAGGGCACAGGGAGGTGCTGAGGGCGTGACAGCCGGTGAAGGGGCCACGTTCACGATCCCGTAGGTTGGTATTGCACGTGCCGTGTGCACAAAGGGTGAGCAAAGTCGTTTTCTACAGAAAAACTTATTCTCTGTAGAAACCATCTCATGGGCCGTAGGCACCGGGCGTCTGAGGGCAAGAAGTCTGTGCTTTCTCCCGAGTCGGTGGTGAAGACGGATTAACCCCGTCTTCCAGGAGGAGCTCTCTGGGGATGAGACGTCATGAACGCACCAGGGCTGCACGCCAGGCCCGTGGGGACTCCGTTTACGCATGGTCCCTGGGGTTATTTTGTGCAGCTCACCTTGAGATGTATCCTATCCCCAAATCCGGAGGATTTAATCGAATTTCTAGGAGATTTCGGGCACACGTACCACCGACAGACAAGCGCAGGGAAAGCCTGGAGGCGGTTGGTCCTCCTCTGCTCTGGGAAAGTGAGTCTCACGCAGCCCGATTTTCCGTCATTAAAAATAACCTTGCTCCACAGCAGCTGTGGATGCTGTGGGCGCGGGACTCTGTTTTGCTGCTCGTTTTGCATCCGGAGCAGATTTGAAGGATTTTAGCCTCGTGTTTCTACAGTGATGAGCAGAATCCCATAAAAAATAAAAAAAAATAATAAAATAAAATAAACGAAATGGGGTTTTAGAAAAGCCTCGACGCATGAGCGGGTTCACTGCAAATGATTCATCCCTTGCTGAACAGTGACTGGTCTTCCTCACACGGGAACACCGTGTCTGCCAAGCGTTTGGGGGCCAGAAAAGGTCAGAAGACACACGAACAAGGGCCGTCCCCATAACGCACGTGAGGTCCTCCTAACCCCAAGTGATTTCTGCTTCGTATGTGTTTGCAAGAGCAATGCCACCTGAGCGAAAAAGAAGGGAAAACACCGAGTTTCAGCTGTGTGGCAGAATTGTTTTTTTTTTTTCCCAAATGGAAAAATGCTCAGAAAAATTTAGCTCATGTGAGAAAAAGAAAGAAACAGCACATCCCTAGGTTTGTCATTGCTGAATAAAAATGGCAGCGGCGACAAAACCACGATGAACGTGATCTGGGCCTGTCATCGCCGACTCTTCATTTCAAATGCAAACACAGACTTTTCCGTTAAAAACAGAATTTTCCAGCATCTTTCTTCGTATCCACCTTACCCAGCCGATAGGTGGAGGATTTTCAAACCGTGGATACAACTGGACCTATTTTTTTATTGTTTTTGTCCGTATTTTGCTTCAGTGCCGTCAGCCCGCATGCTGGTTTATCCTGGGACACAGAGTGACTCTTTGTTCCTTTCGCATTTCAGTAGATGGAGACGGAAACGTAGCAATGTTCAAAAGCTTTGAAATTAGAACCCGAGTCCCAGATGATACCAAATGCATTTCCTGTGGCTTCTGTAACAAATTACTGCCAAGTGAGTGCCTTAAAGCAACAAAACTTTATCATCTTTCAGTGCTGGAGGTCGGAAGAAGTCCTGGAATCGAGATGCTAACGAGGCTGGGCCCTGCTGGAGGCTCTGGGGGGCAGAACAGTGAAAACTAAAGCTTTTTTGGGGTCGTTTATCCACAGACCTACGCGAAGGGCTAAATAAGAAATGGCTGGTCCCCGAGGTCTTTTCCCTCTAAAGCAACCCCACGTGCTGAGGACTCGCTCCCGTAGGTGGGAACCTTCTTTGTCACCATCCTGAATCGTAATCTCAGTCTTAACGACAGCCCGGTGGTGTCATTTCTCTCGTGCAACGTCCTGGCTCGCCAACGGGTGACCCGGGCTCTTCGGCACGTGGCTTCGGCGGCCTCCATGCGTGTCTACATCCAAGCAAGCAGGCGAGGAGGTCGAAGGAGGTCTCCTCAGGCCAATCCCATGGCCCACGGGACTTCCAGTCACACTCCAGGGATGCGGAGGAGCTCGGTCACATGAGCACAGCCAACTGCAAGGGACGCTGAGGAACGAAGTTCCCAGGAGGGGGGCATCGACGGGGCCGCCTGCTCGCTGGTCGTAGCCGCGCCCGTGGAGGACTCGCAAAACGCCTTCTCAGCGAGGGGGAAGGTGAAAAATAATTTATTACATAAGTGAAGTGGTCTCTTATCATGCATTTGGGGAAAAAAAGCAAATAAACGTTTAGGTCTCCTTTGTCCTTGACACTGGTGGGTTGCGGTCCCTTGCGGCGACCATCTGTGCGGCCTTGCCGTCTGCCTTCATTTCCCCAATGATCCAAACTCAGGAGAGGTCGGACGGGTATAGAAAGCATTCCACTATCGCAGAGGCATTGAATTGGCACAGAGCACACTTTGAAGTCGCCCCAGACGAAAGTCAGACTTTGCCAACCCACAGTGCTGGCACAACTGGATATTTCTATGAAAAGTGGAAAGGAAGAGAGTCTCGACCCTTACGTCACACCGAATCCGCACTTTCACACGTGAAAGACCTGAAACGGTTCGTTTTTTCTACCAGAGAACATGGGAGAAAGGTTTTTGGGAAACGGGGGAAGGGGGGGATGTTTAAGTCGGGACAGCAAAGTCACGATTATTTTTCAAACTTTTGTAAAATCAACATCGTCGACATCTAAAAAGTTTGCTCTTTGAAAGACGCTGAAGAAGATGAAAAGAAATCCCCAAACTAGGACTATTTTTACAATACAAAGGCTTCTTTTATGCCCAGACTATATAGGCAACGCTTGTCTTCAGGAACGAGAAGACAAACAACCCGTTTTCGTTCCAAATGGGCAAAAGAGTTGAAGCGACATCTCGAAAGGGAAACTATAAATAGCCCAAGTGCATGTGAAAAGATGCTCTGCGTCATCAGGGAAATTCGAATTAAAACGCCCGACGCACCTGCTGCAAAGGAGCAAGTTAAAACGACGGCCCACAAGAAGTCCAGAGGGAAATGCAGCGCTAGATGACCCCATGGGGACAGGGCCGTAAGGCTGAATGTCTTCCAGGAAGAAAAAGGAAAGGGGCCCGCGACTCGCGCGACACCGTGAGCGAACGTCAGGAGCAGCATTATTAGGCTGAGGGAAAGGAGCCAGGCGTGAAAGCCTCTAATCTGTGACATTTCAGAAAAGGCCACCCCATGCCCTCTGGCTGCCGTCAAACGTGTGCAAAAGCACGGTTGGGGGCTGTCTGCTCTCAGACGTCACTAGAAACAAAACAAAAGAAGAAGAAGAAGAAGAAGAAGAAGAAGAAGAAGAAGAAGAAGAAGAGGAGGAGGAGGAGGAGGAGGAGGAGGAGGAGGAGGAGGAGGAGGAGGAGGAGGAGGAGGAGGAGGAGGAGGAGGAGGAGGAGGAGGAGGAGGAGGAGAGGGTGTACAGAATCCGCTGCCCTCTCCATTGCAGCCAGTCGAGGCTCAGTGAGGTGAGCAGGGGTCGGCCTCCCCTCTCTCGGGAGGAGCTGGAATGTTCCAGAAGCGACTGCTGTGCAGAAATGGCTTCGTCAGATCCCCTCGAGCTCCCGGATCCCTTTTCTAAGAGTTTGATATCCCAGATGGCCAGGAGCCCCCAATCATCACACGGAATTCCTGCAGTCGGCGTGCACTTATAAAAGAAAGAGAAACCCGTTATTTCCCCCCAAAAAAATCAACACCTGGGGAAAACGAAGCATTCTCAACGTGATGGGGAAAAAAAGGCCTTGGCTCTATGTGGCAGAGAAATGGGTTTCTGTTCGAGCTTCTTGCTGAAAGCCACAGGGGCACCCCCAGCGTCACAGACGCCGCTGCCAGCGAGAAGAGCCACCGAGAAGGGTGTGAAGGGGCTTCTGGGAGCACCCGTGGGTGTCCTCAGGACGGAGGCCTGACACGGCAGAGCTCCAAGCACCCATGGTTGCCAAGACGGGGACAGCCATTCCGGAGGTCGATTGTGATGTCACCTGTGGCTCCGGCGACGGGTCCAGCCGTGCGCTCTGCGTCGCCCTGCCTTGCCTGAGGCCCAGCACGTCACAGGCACAAACGCGTCCTCCCGCCGCTCACGACTGTCCCGCGGGAGGGTGCAAAGCTGTCGTTCTCCCTGTTTTCCAGGTTTCTAAAGAAGGCCAGGGTGCCAGGGGGCGACGCGTGTTTTATTTCGGAAACCGCGGAGCTGCTGTCGTGTCGTCTCTGGGGGTAGAGCCGTGGTCGCTGCGTACGTTTCTGGGCGAGGCTCATCTCCCCGTTTTTTTTCTGGGTTTATGAGGATTCAAGTCGCATCAGGACTTGAATTTTATAGTCCCCAGAAGAATACTGAGCAGGCCTGCCAGCCCCTGAGGACTGGCACCCCCCTCATTAGGTTCAAGGGGAGAGGGAATGAGTCCGCCGGACGGGGAAGAGGAAGGTTCTGGAAGGGCACACGGGACCGGAACGCGTGCAGGAACCCAGTCTCCACCGGCCCACTCACAGGGTGGCCGGCTGCTCGTGCCACCTTCTGCCGCGTCGCTGCTTGGAGATGGCTGTGCAGACGCCAAAGGAGATAGACGTAGGCCTCACCCTAACGTGCCTCGGCACCCGCAGGCACTCGGAAGGAAGCAGGCAAAACACGTGTTTCTGAGATGACGGTGCGTCGACAGCTCCGTACCGGGTCTGCGTCTTGATGCTCAGGAGGTGGCAGCAGCCCTTCTCCCCGGCAACGCACTCGGAGCAGGAGGGTGAGGAAGACGGCGCCGGGGTTTGGAGAAACCAAACAGCCCTTGGCGTCAGGGATCTCAGCACCCACCGTCGCCTCTGGGGGACTCTGACACCCTCTGTGTTGCTGGTCAGTTTAGACTTGGTCTCTTCAAGGGAGGGAGAGAGAGGGAGGAAGAAAGAAGGGAAAGGAAAAAGCCAAACCAGTTCTCTGCGGTCAGGAGAGGTGCTGGGTCATTCAGGACAGACCACGCTAACCAGGGGAGGAGATGGACGTAAGAACAGACTTTCGGGGGAGACGAGCGGGAAAGGGCAGGAGAGAACGTGCCCGGAGGCCGGGCAGGCCCCGTGCTGTCATCGGAGTGGGGTTTCCACATGGAACAAGCCGTCAGGCTGGACCCTCCAGGTCCGGGCACCTTCTTGCACGTACGCTACGCCTGACTGGGGAAAAGGAAGACCATGGAAGGGAGGTGATGTCTGTACACTGATACCAACAGGATAGTGTGTTCATCAAGAAAGCAAAGAAATGAGCGTGCGACGCTCTTCTTCCTGAACAAAAGAAGGAGATTTTGCATGCATTTGACCTTGTACACGAGAAAAAACACAAGTTAGGGGAATGAGAAGCTAATGTGACCGGTTACCCATGGGGGGCCGGCGGGCCTGGGCACGGGGGAAGGACAGGGATGAGGTAGATGAGATGGGGCAGGCACACTTCTCCGTGCGCAACGTCCACTTCTAGGACTAGGCCAAGGTTTCACTAACTCAAAAAACTAATAGTAAATACCTATGTCGACCAGGACGACGGGGGGGTGGCCGTGGGCAGGGACCACAACAGAAGGACACGGCCTCAACGGAGGGAAGAAATGCCGGGCCAAGGGAACGGGACAACAGTGTGGAGACTGGGAAGTATAATTAGCGAAGAAAGAAGGGAAAACGCGTGTGCACTGCATTCTGCCTCGCACGTTTTCTGTTCAGGTTGCGTTGAGTCGGTAACCCCGAAGCTCTGTGTGTCGGGCGAGTGCGTGAGCACGCTGCGAAGCACCTCCGTGGGAGAAAGGAGCTACACGTAGGGGGTGAGGTCGGAAGGAAGCTTCGCTATCGGACCCGAATCAACGCAGGCCGAGTGAGCACTGTGGGTTTAAACAGAGCACCCAAGGGAGAGAGCCCGAGGGTGAAGCGTGGGGGGTTCCCTGAGCTTTGCGCTCAGGAAAGTTCCCTTGGGAGGATGCAGTGACGAGCGAATGAACATCAGGGGCAGGGCCTGAGGACCGCCGTGACTGCGGACACCCGGAGGACAGACGAGGGCTGCGCTTTGCTCACGGGGACAGAAGGGCAGCGGGTGAGCAGGTGACCCCGTCCGGCACTCCCGGTCTGGCTGGCCGCGCAACGCCATGCCCAGTGAACGCTCACCTGCGCAGCATCCTTGCAAGACCCAGATCAAAAGCATGGGGAGGATGACACAGAAACGTGCAAAAGCCCCCGGGGGCGGGGGGAGCGTCCTGCAGGCCTCAGGCTCCTGGAAGCCAGGGTGACCCCCCCTCCCGGGGGACTAAGGGCACGCGTGCAGCCCTGGGCAGCTGGGCAGCGGCCAGAGCTCTCGGTCAAGTGCAATGCCCCCTGGGCAGCTGGCCATTGGTTTCCGTGCTCATTTTTTCTTCATTTCCACATTGGACTTTCTTACGCCACTTTCAGATGACGCAGCTCTGTTTGTGCACAAGGCTCAGGGCTGTCTCTGTTCTGGTTTTGTTTGTTTTTTGGTTTTTGGTTTTGGTTTTGGTTTTTTCAGGCCCCACCAGGCCTCAGACACCGGTGCCCACAGATGCTCGTAATGCGGCTGCACCCAAACCCCCCTCCCAGGGCCCCCGAACCGTATTCAAAGCCCTTTCGGAGCCAAGGACACGCTCTTGCATCCCTTCCAAACCAGGAGGAAGATGCTGCTGGCGTGATCTTTTTGCAAAACGTGCAGGCTCGGGGCATTGACAGACTTTACGTGTGTGTGGACGAGGCGGGACCGTTTGTGAATCCCTGCAGAAAGCTGCTGTCCGCCCGCCAAAAATAATAGCACAAGAGGAAGAAGAAGAAGAGAGCAAAGCGGGCACGAAACCGCGTGCCCTCTGGAAGAGGCCTGATTTTTGAGTCTGAGCGCAGTCACTCTCCGAATCCAAAGGAAAATAAATCCCAGCTCGCACGGTCCGCATGGATCCTCCTCGTCTCCTCGCATTCGTTTTTCGTCTCCCGCCTCCAAGACGATCGTTGCGTCTTAGGGTTAGGGTTAGGGTTAGGGTTAGGGTTAGGGTTAGGGTTATTCTACAAATAAGTCGTCTGCCTCAGATTCCAGAAACGGTAAAGAATGAGAGATATTCCAAAAATTCTAAAGATCGTGGGCATGTGTGTGTACAGACGCAGTCTCCATCACGTGAAAACTGACCGCGCATTCGCCCCGTTCGGGTACCGAATCCAGAATCCCCGTGGAGAAAAACACGATGCTAATCAAAGTCGTTTGCTGGATGACGATCGGGAGCTCGAAATCCTTTTTTTAACCCCCCATTAAATGAAAAACTCATTAAATCCAAGTATCGCTCAAACCAGCTAGTATTAAAAAAAAAAAAAAAACTGGAAACACAAACTCACTTGACATTTGATTGAATAAATAACACGATGTGAAACGTTCAGGCTTCCAAGCGTTTTGGACGTATTTGCAATTCATGGCTTTTCCTAGGGTCTCGGGAACCGGATGTGCGCGGGGAGAGAATGACGGCCGGAAGGAAGGGCTGACTACGCCGAACATCCCTTTTCTGTGAATGCATTTTCTAATCATCAGATTTTATTTAATTTGAACCTGAAAAATGGGAGGAACGACTGAGAGAGGCGTGCTGTGTCTCGTCGGCCCCTCCCCACCCCACCCCTGGCCAGGTATCACGTCGTGGGACGGGATGTGTCCGCCTGCACCTTGGGGGACATGGGCCCGCAGCGAAACAGGAAAGCAGAGGACCTTGAGGACGGCTTTAATAGCTTTTCTCGAAAACAAGCATTTTCTAAGTGCAACCGTCTTCCCGTGTGTGCAGCTTTGTTTCCGCACGAGCAACGCTGGCTCGCCACTCCCCGGCGGCCTGGGCCTGCCTGTCTGCAGGTCTGTACGAGGACCCAGAGACACGTTCTGACAACAAGAAGGTCCCGGAAAGGAAGGAAATAAATGAGCTTTAAAAACGTCACGGTTGCATGATAAAGTCGTAATGATTTAGACGTAATCATCCTGTATCACTGATATCATCTGTGGTCATGCCAGGAGGGATGCAGCTCCTGGCGTGCATGTGTCACCGACCGGTGTGGGGATCGACCCCGTTCGCGCCCCCGCTATGGACATTTATTTTTCATCCTTAAAAAACAGCCACAAACACCCACGGTAGAGACCCCTGCGGCGGCCGGCCTCCTGTCCCTAGTGCACTTAAACCTCCTCCTTCACGGACTCGGCAAGACCCCTCCTGACCAAGCCCTATTTGTCACTTCCCTTTGCTGCGTGTAGACTCGTCAGTTTTCCATTTAAGGTCTAAGCTGGATGCTTGCAACGGTAAAGCAGGGTGTGTCGACTTGTCCCTCTCGATATTGGGGGTGCACCGTGGGGGTGGGGTCCTGAGCACCGTAGAATGAGCAGCAGCAGCATCCCCGGCCTCTATACTCAAGGTGCTGGGGACACCCCTCTCCCCAGCGACAACACCCCGAAACACCCCCCGGACATTGCCCGGTGTCTCCTGGGGATGGGGCCGTGATCTCCCCCAGGTGGGAACCCCTGCCATCAAGCGACCCACGCCACTGAGAAGAGGACCCTGGGCACTCACGGCTCGGGCTGCTATAATCGGTGACAATACTGACTCCTAAACGTGCCGGCAGGTTGCGAGGAACACCCAGAAGACGGAAAGCTCCTTAGCGAAAGGGAAGCCTCCTGTTCCTTCAGCATCCGACCTACGCAGACCAGGGGCTGGAGCCACTGTGCCCGAGAAGACTGGGGTCTGTAAAGAGCTGGTGACGATGACCAATGTGTAAGGAAGACGCCGAGGCACGAGGGGGGCCCCCCCGAGTGTGTCCGGAGGAGGCAGAGAAACTCCTTCTGTGCGAGGACGTAGGTGCTCTGAGACGCTGAGTGACAGACAGGAGGGAACTAGTTCTCCAGGGAGACAAGGGGCATGCAGAGGCTGAAAGCAGCAGAGTCACACAGGGATAATAAAGTGACCCGACGTTTTTTAGAAAATTGAATTTCAAAGTCACCATCGACGGAATGCGTTGATTCGGGGAGCCGGGGACCGCGGAGCTGGACCACGGAGCCAGCCCGGGAGGAGGCTTGCGTGGAGACGACAACCTTTCCCAAAATGCACCGGGAACGCACAGGTCACAGGGAGTTCAAGGTCAACAGGTGGGAGGCGTGGGGCCGGCCAAGGCCATGGGCCACGCCGGGTCGAACCTCCACGAGTTCATGGCGGCACGAGGTCCCGAAATGTTCAAAACGCCAACGAGGCAGAGAAAGGGGACAAAGAGCATCAAGCAGCAGGTGACACGGCGGAGCCAGGCCCTGCGGGGGGGAATCATCCTTTCGCTCGGGGGGTCCCACGCGGAGCGTGTGTCAGGACCACCTGGAGGGTGTGTTCAATCCCCAAAGTGCCTGATTGTCTGCGTCCCAGCGGACGCGGCTGCCGATGGCCAGGGGACCCCCGTTCGAGAACCCCAGCGCTAGCGACAGGAACCCCGAACTTTCCTCTCCGCCTCGGGCGGAAGCAAGGGTTGGGGAAAGCACCAACATTTCATCTTTTCCTCCCGGGTTCCGGGAGACCAGAGCATTTCCCTTTTACTGCATTTTTCTTCCCACCTCGGGAGCCCCCTGAACCACCACGTTCCACCGAGGAGAGCAGAGAATCGACTAGAAGACATGCTCTTCCGTGAGGCTGCGAAGGGGAAATGGACCCCGAAACTCGTGTCAGGTGGCCGAAGGAGAGCAGCTCTGCAAAAATGTACGTTTTCCCAGAGCCGATCAGACACGGCCAGCCTGTCCCCCCAGGGCCACCTTAGACGTGTCCCGCTTCGCGAGGGGCTCCAGACTCCGTGAAACACACGCCCATGGTGGTGCAGTCACGGTTAAACACGCAGAAAGGATTAATTTTAAGAATCCGCAATGTTGGGACCCAAACTCCCCCAGCCCGAGATGGGCCGGGGAAATTTATTACATTTTTCTCAATATTATTAAATATTTTCCCGCAAATATTGAGGGGAAAGCCAAAAAGCACGCGCCAGCCCGCCACCATTTCGGGGACGTTAGACGTCTTGCCGTGCGGCCTACAAGGAACGTGGTGGAAAGTCAAAGAAAGCAACAGGGCACCCTCGCTCTTGGGGGGCGGGAGAGGGGTCACAGCACTCCTCTCCCTCCGGTGGGAATTGTGCCCCTCGGCTGGTGAAGGAACCAGGGGGGAAGTCAGGGCCCCTCCGACGGAAGGGCGAGCCAGACAAACGCCTTACGCCAACCACAGGGGCCCCCCGAAGCCACTGCCCCTGGGGCAGGTGCTGTGAAAGGACAGCTGGGAAGCCAGCCCTACCTGAAGGCCTGGGGTGGGGGGAGCGTCCAGGAGCCGCCGATCCTCCAAATGGCGGGGTCGAAACGGCCTCGTCTTTTTTAAAACCTGAGGCTCGAAATAATCCCAGGCCACGTGGAGCAAAGAATAAAAAAAATTTTAAAAGACTGGGGGGTGAGGGGGACACCTGGAATCGATGGTCAGTCGCCGTCCGCTCAGGAAGGGGGTCTCTTGCGTTAGGCGATGACGTCGGGTTTCCATGTGGAACGGATTAGTGGGTCCCGGGCAGGAGGCGAGGCCCGGGTTGACCTGGAGCTACCTGGAGCTCCAGGAGGTCGGCTCTCCCGCAGGTGGGGAAATCCTGACCCCGACATCTGTGCCCCCCTACGATGCCGTCAGGACGCAATTTGATAAGGACATTTGCTCTGCCCCCAAGGGACAGAAGGTCAGGGGAGAGACAGGGGCCAGCCAGGGCTGGGCCTCCTCCCGAGAGAGAGCTTCTTAGAAATGCAGATTTTCCCCTCACCTGGGGCCCATGGAAACCGTCAACCACATTTTAACAGGTTCCCCAGGTGATCTGTTTTCATGAATTAAGCAGGGGGGAAGGCAGGCTGCAGGCCACATCCCGTGCCTGCGGCCCGTTTTTTGTAAATAAAATTTGACCGAAACGTGCGGCCAAGGGCCTCCATCTGTGTGTGCTTCTTTCACCCTATAAATCAGCGTGGAGGTGCTGCCCATATGGCACTCGACAGAAAACGCTCGCTGACCCCCTTGTCTCAACCCCTACTCTGCCGTGGGGGGGAAGGGGGCACCAGACGCCTCCACCCACCCGCTAGGACCGCAGCAGGAAGGGGTCGCAGGCGAAGGGGGACCCCTCTTTTCATCGATCCTGTCCGTCTGCTGCAGCAGGTCCTGGAAACCATCACGCCGGGCTCTGGGCCTCATTCGAGTCAAGCTCCTGGAGATCCGGCACCGTGACTGCTGCCCCAGGGACTCTGGCGAAGACACACAGTGTGCGTCCCGGTGAGACTGACCGGCGGAGAAGAGGGGATCCGCCTGGAGGATTCGGTCACGATGGTTTTCTACGAAGGTCAGCTGAGTCGATGCAGCTGAGTCGATGCAGCACACGTGACAGACGTCTCGGGGTGGCGGGTGGGAAGCGTGTCTGTCGATGGAGCCACCATTGAGGCCCCAGGTGCGTTGCATGACAGGGCTCGGGGTCTAAGCCACGGCGGGCTCTGAGCACTGACGGAAGCATGTCCTCCCCACCCCCTTTGTCTCTGTCTCTCTCTCTCTCCATCCTCCCATGAACCTCCTAACATGGGGCCACATGGAAAATGCAGAGTCTCGGGCCCTCCCCCCCACCGGACCTGCTAACTCAGAACCCCTGGGGGGAGCCCGAAGGTTAGTGGGGCAGAGGGGTGTGCATGCGTGCGTGTGTGTTTAGGGGAAATCTGGGGCCTTTGGGGACCTCGTGCCAGTAAACCGAGGGCCAGAGGCCTGGGCGTCCGTCCTCCGCACACTCCCGTGCCAGGTGGCGTCTCCCGGCCATCTGGCCTCGCTCCCTCGGCAGACATTGGAGCCTCCAGTACTAGATGGCGCCGCCGTCGGCCGACTTCTTCTGCACAGGGTCAGGGAGCAGACATTCTGGGCGGTGACAGCCGCGCGGGCCCTCGGCCGCCACGGCTCCACGCCGCCCTGGTAGTGGGGGAGCAGGGGCAGACGATCCGTGAGCGGAGGAGTGTGGCCACGAGCCGATCAAACTTGATTTGCAAAGACAGGCAACGGCCCCATACGGCCCGTCGGGTGGTTCCCTGCACCCAACCTCACAGCGGGAAGGCTGCACCACGGGCTCAGGCTGGATGCCCTCCGCTCCCAGCCACGTCTCCCTGCTCCAGAAGGCGGAGCGTGGGTTTGGGTGACCATTTTGCCGCCCCTTTCCCAGGGGGTCAGAGAAGCTGGAGGAGGATAAGACGTCCAGGAAGAGGTTTTAGGAGACAAAACCGATGTGCGTGTTTCGACAGACCGGGGAGAGCAAAGCAGTCTGGGGGATGCGGGGGGATGAGGATGCTCAGAGGGAAAAGGTGGAGGCGTTTGCCATTTCCATCCCATCGACATTGAGCCTGAGTCGCCGTGACACCCAAACAAAGTGGAGAAAGCCGAAGAACGGGAAATCGAGATTTCAGAGGTGGAGGCTAGAGAGGGGCGGTCCTGCTGACGAAGCTCATGATCCCATCCTATCGCAGTGACGAAGCAGGTTGCCCCTGGAAGCTGACATCAAGCCAACCTTTTTTTTTTTTGCCCTGAGCCGGTCTCACCCAGGAACGGGGGGCTCCATAGACGGTAGGATTCGGAGTCGGCAAAGGGGTGGGATGAAATCTTTAGCGGCTGCCAACAGGGTGACCTTCCCAGACCCCACATTTGCAACCATGGGGCACTACCGCACACCCAAGGGCTCACCGAAGGAGCCCCTGGGCGCGTGAGACCTTGTAGAAAATCACGTTTGAGCTGAGTGAGCTCAAGGAAGCCCGTAAGAAGGCAAAGGGGGTGAGGGAGAGAGCGGGGTGAGGAAGGGAAAGCGTGCGATAAACCCCTGGCTGCTGTGAAAATGTCCACGGGCTCATATCACCGACCCGAGAGCAAGTCTCATTTAACTGATGCTCGGTCTCGGGGCCGCCAAGTGGCTTCGTGACACGGCAAACGCAGGTGCATCCAACACTCGTGGTCCAAGGCACGGAGCTGTCCCTGGGCATGCAAGGCGGAGACGCATCCCCCGGGGGGGGGGGATCTTCCATCGGGGGCCTCAGCAGACAGGGCTGTCTCTCTGTGAGGTGGGGGGACAGGCTGGAGCAAAGCACATCCCCGTCGGCAACACCGGGTCCCACCGGGACTGGGGTGGGGGGTGTGCGGGCCGCCCAGCGCCTTGCGGGGGGGCCACGCTCACACCTGTCAGCTGCGGGGAGAGCAAGTCTACGGCCTAAAGAGCTGGGCGGCCTCCCCGTCACGTAAAACGCCCTTAACCACGCAGTGGCTGGGGCCGAGAGCCAAAATTCGGGACTTTCTCCACGATGCAGGACCTGCCATCCTGGGGGGGAGCGGGGGGTGGGCTCAAGGGTCCAGCACTGACCAAAAGCAGACCAGCAAAGCCTTCTGTCCCCGAGAGCCTTTTCGCCCCACTCTGACGTGCCCTTGCTCAGGCTCGCGAAACGCGCGGCGTCTCCCATGGCGGGTCCTGCCCCCCAACTACTACTTCCCAGAGCCCAGGGCCCCGTCGTTCTGTCGTTCCCCTTCCTGCGTGTTGGCTTGACACACCTGTGCCCCACTGCACGGTCCCTCCCGCGGCTGCTGGGCCGAGCATCCTTGCACCTTCCCTTCCTCTGAGACGCCTCCCACGTCGGCTGCGGGTGGAGCCGGAGCCCAGAGTTTCCCGCTCGTTCTATTACCCCCCCCCCGCCCCGCCACGTCCTTGCAGAATGGCCGAGCCCATCGCAGTGTGAATCTGGCAGCAGAACCGTTGATCCAGCGCCGGGCAGGGCCACCTAGGCCAGGTCAGCGGCACCGAGGACGCAGGAGCCCTGATGAACAGCGTTAAAGGTGCGGGCTGGGATGAGCCGGGAAAGCAGAGCCGAGGACACGGCGACCTTGAGACGCTGTTTTCCTCTCCGAGGTGTGGACACCGCACCAGGCAATGCGAGAGGAAGCTAGGAGACCCTAACGCGTCTGAGAGATGACGTCCACGAAGGGGAGGGACCCTCCGTGACCAAGGGGGAGTGCGGGAAGCTGGGGTGGGGTGCGGGGATGCGGAATGATTGCTTACCGGGCGCTGGGTGCCATGTGGGGTGAGGCTGATGGCATCTTACTTTCTCGTGTCTTTTCAAAGGGCCCCCTAGGGGTCTTTAAGAACAAGTGGTTCTGAGGAGAGGGACGATCCGTGTCCTGTGGAACTGGCGAGGAGGAGGAGGAGGCAACACCAAGTCGCACTTTTTGTCCCCAAAATCACATAAAGGAAACGGAGATTAGGATGCACGGCCGGGCTGTTGGACGTGGGTTCCGGGGAAGGAGGTGCACGTGTCCCCCTTTCATGGCAGAGGAGAGACAGAAGCCGATGATCGAGGCCTGAATCCACACCCCGGGGGTGACAGAAACGACCCCTCCACGGTCCGCAGCTGGAACGGAGACCACACATTTCCTCGTGCAGCCGAGACCGTCACCCACGCTGAGTCCTGACCACGCACGGATGGCACGGAGGGTCGTTGTCACGGGGACCGCACCTCAGCTTTCCATGATGGAGATGTCAGAGGAGGCAGAGGAGACGTGACGCCAGGTTGCTAAAAGGATGAGCAAACGGGCATGCTGTCTATTCCCGGGCCTCTGTGACCTTCTTCCGTGTCACCTACCTTTCCCATCCATCGGAAACTACTCCGGGCAGTACTCGGGCCTGTTGAGTTCTGCGAGGAATGTCCCCGTCTGGGGCAAAGCTCACCACATGTGAAGATGCTGCACGGTTGAAGCACCTCGACAGATTTCCGATAAGAGCAGCTGCTGAGTCAACGCTATGGAAAAGGCATGAAGACGGGGCTCATCGGGGACGCTATGATAACATTATGACACGAAAACTCTTTCGCTGGCTGCTACTGGCACAGCTCTCGGCCCAGGGAGCCTGGTCTTTCTAGGACTTTAAGGGACACAATGACTTTCTCAGCGCGAAATCCCCTAGGCTGGGGCATGGCCTTGCAAGGGAACTCAGTGGCTTTGCATTTCCAAGTACCCAGGCCGCCGACCGTCCTGCGAGGCGCCCCGTGAACAGTGCTCATGCTGCGATGGCTCATCCCCAGGACAGCCTGGCCGTCGTGACCTCCCAGGACGCAGAAGGAAGGTTTTCAGAGCCGGAGAGCGAGTCGCAGGAGGGCAGCGGCCGCTGCCGCCTCACAGCAGGTCGGCAGGTGCCCAGGTGGGCCAAGGAGGAGGACGCCCTCCCCATCCCCCTAGGCCCCGTCTGCACACCCGAGAGGCCCCACTGGGTGCGAGCAGAGAATTCCTTAAAGGTTTTCGGGACGCCTGATGGGATCGAAGGGAGCAAACGGCCTTTCTGTCTTACTCAGTCTTAGGCGAACAGAGTCCCAAAGCTGCCACTGAGTCTGCGGTCACAGGGCACCTTCAACTGGCCTCCCGGCTGTCTGGGAACATCTTTCGTGTCCTAATTAAAATATGGCCCAGGTCCAAACAGAAGGAGATTAGCAGCGAGGCAGGGCCCCCTGGGGACCGGCTAAGCCCCCGCTTCAGAACTGGCTTCTGGTGTGGCCTCTATCAGGCAGTTGGAAGCCATCAGGACCAATTAGGTTGTAAATGAAACCCCGGTTTCAGAGTCGAAAGTTGAAAATGGATTTCCTTTTTGTCCCTGGGTACGACTGTGCGCAGGTTGCGCATGGTGAAAAGCTTAGGGTCACGTCGGCGTCCCGCAGAACCGCGTTTTCGTCTGCATCACGTCAAGGGACATGTGGCCGCTCACCCCTTGGGGCTGGATTAGGCTACGCGCATCGGTCAGGGCTCACCGGGCTGTCACTCGGCCGTGGTATCCGTGTTCAAGGTACAGGGAAGGGGTCAGGGCCCACGACATCTGTCGTCCCTTCATCCAGAAAGCAGAAACCGTCTTTGCAGGTGCATAGAACAGAGGTCCCCAACCTCTGTGGCCCCAGGGACCAGGGCTCCTATGAGTATCTAACGCCCGAGGACCCGAGGTGGGGCTGAGGCGGTGATGCTGGCTGCAGACACAGAGGAAGCTTCCCTTGCTCACCCACCACGACCTCCTACTGTGTGACCCGGTTTGTAACAGGCCAAGGACCAGGGACCAGGGGCTGGGGACCCCTGACCTCGAAGATCTCTAGGTGTCTAAATGCCCCAAGAGGGGTTTGAGGCCAACAACCTCAGCATCGAGAGAGGCTGAGGAAGCAGAAATGGAAAAAAAAGGCAGAAAAAAGGCGAGAGACACAGCTCGCCGTTCGCCAAAGCCTTGCACGCGGCCCTTGTTCCCGTCTTCCCGAGGCCACGTGGCTTTTCGGGAATTCCACATTAACGCGACTTCCACCCAGGGTGTGGCGTGCAGCGTCCTCCTTCAAGTTCCTCCAGGTAAAAGTGAGGGTTTTTTACTTTGGGTGGTGAACACACGACAGAATATACACGTGTCAGATGCCAATGTTCACCCGAAAACTATGTAACGGTATCAGCCAATGTTAGCCCCAGTAAACTTGATTTTTAAATTTTTTACATAATAAAAATAAAAATTGTCAAACGATAATGTACACCCGAAAACTATATAATTGTATCAACCAATGTTAGCCCCAAGAAACTTAATTTAAAATTTTTTTAAATAATAAAAATAAAAATAAAAAATGAGGATTTTATGGAATATACAGATGTCAAACGATAACTTACACCCAAAAACTATATAATTGTATTAACCAATGTTACCCCCAATAAATGTAATTTAAAATTTTTTTAAATAATAAAAATTAAAATAAAAATGAGGATTTTATGGAACATACAGATGTCAAATGATAACTTACACCCAAAAACTATATAATTATATTAACCAATGTTACCCCCAAGAAACTTGATTTAAAATTTTTTTAAATAATAAAAATAAAAATAAAAATGAGGATTTTATGGAATATACAGATGTCAAACAATAATGTACACCCCAAAACTATATAATTGTATCAACCAATGTTACTCCCAAGAAACTTAATTAAAAATTTTTAAAAATAGTAAAAATAAAAATTAAAAATGAGGACTTTATGGAATATACAGATGTCAAATGATAGCTTACACCCCAAAACTATAGAATTGTATCAACCAATGTTACCCCCAATAAACCTAAATAAAATTTTTTAAAATAATAAAAATAAAAATGACAAATGAGGATGTTATGGGGGAGGGGTAATGTCCTCCATCTGACAGGCGCAAAGTAACGTCTTAAACGACTGGCTCTCGGGGAGCTTAAATAATCGACTCCGTCATTCTTAGGGAGCGAGGGTGACTCAGGTGACCACCATCAAGGGATCTGTCGAAATCCCCGTCTCCCCAGGGAGCCGCAGGATTTCGTGATGAGACTAGGTAGGGGCCCCCTGGAGACGTGGAGGAAATCCCCGTCCCTCCAGCCGTCTCTCCCTGCCTGTCTGTCTCCACCTCATCTCTGAGCCTAGAACATACTCACCTGGAGAAGCCCCCTTGGCGTTGAGCCTGAGGATTGGGGGTACCGGCTGAAGACAAGTCAGGGACAGGGGACCTCCCCTCCCCCCGCCAACCCCGGGGTTGCCAGGCAGCATGTGCAGTCACACAGCCCAGGCCTGCACAAGCCCTGTCTGGGACGTGTGTGACGTGGGAAGAATTAAACTGCCCCTTTGCTAACACTGTGTGCCACCCAGCCCCGGCGTAGGTCAGAGGATGGGCCCAGAATGGCCCAAATATATCTGGACACAGGCCCCTTTCTCCGTGTGGAATCTATTAACAGCATCCTGCTGACCGGCTGGCTCTTCCGCTGAGCAAATTCAACCAGCCAGGAGCATTAAAAAGGGTTTCGTTAGGGAGGGGACGGCATAAAACCATAAAACCCCCGTCGGGCCCCAGAGGGGTTGGGGTTGCCTGGGGGAAGGGAGTGCGCGTCAGTGGAATGTGCTGGAGGGCAGGGCAGATTCCCCAGGGTGTGTGTGGCTGCAGGAGGCCCCGGCCCTGCCCCCGGGGAAGAGCCTTCTTGGTGGAGAGGGCAGAAAGAATTCAACAGCCGGGCCCCAGGCCAGAGTCGAAAGGAACGTTTACTGGAGAAGGGGGGATGCTCCACAGGCAGAGTCCCAGTGACAGGGACTAGGAGACGAGGAGGAAGAGAGACAGAATCCAGGGGACCGAGAGGAAGGCAGTGGGAGTAAACACAGAGGGAGGGACCCTTTGATGGGGACACACACACAGTGAGGACGGGGGAGCAGCATGTAGCATGGAAAGGTAAGAACGTGCGGAGTGAAAGGCCTGCCGGCCGGCCCCACCCTTCATCCCATAGGTTCCCCCGGTTTGGGCCACAGGGAAGGAATGAATTTACTTCGTGGAGGGCAGGTGCTTAAAGGCCGTTTGTCCTGTTTGTCCTGCTCAGGTGAGGGGAGTGGGCCGCTCGCCATCCCAGCACAAACCTCCCTTCGATGGGCAGGTGTCCCCCTGGCCTGGCTGTAGGCCCGATCGGCCCTGCAGCAGCTGATGGGACACTCCCGGCCCCTCGCCTCCTCCTACACCATTGCGATCTCTGAAAATAAGTCCGGGAAGCGCGACCTCAGAAGCGTATTATCTTCAGGACACGCATAGTTTAAACACGGGGTCCGGCTGCGAAGTGTCCAATCCGGGTTTTTATTACCGCCCTGCATCAGCGGGGCAGGGGTCAGGCTTTAAAACATCTTCCGAGGACGTCATCTACGTCCCAGATGCTCGCTGACCCTGCTACCTTCCACCCACAGCGATTCCAAACCAGCTAGGGCTGGTGATGATTGTAGTCTGAGGGGGACAGGGAGGTCGCCAGAGGAAAATTAGACTAGAGGGTGAGGGCTGCCATGGAGCTGTGCCGTCCAGGAGGGTCAAAATTCCTTGTTTGCTCCTCAACCGGCCCTATGCCTGGCCCTCTTCCACTAGAGACCAGTGTCCTTGACCACACCTGGCTGGCCTCCATCTATAAGGGAGATGTCCCGGGCCACCTACCGGGACATCTAACTCCCAATTCTGCTTTCAGAGCTGCACCTGACCACCGATGATGCCGGCTCTGGGTGGCGGCCTGACCTCCAGGGCTGTGGAAAGCCCCCAGGTGACTGGAAAGAGCAGGCAGGGGTCAGGGCTCTGCTCTCAAGGCCTGTGACCTCGAGTGTGACGGGGCTGGTGACGCAAAGCTCAGCATCGCCCACGTGCGCCACCCCTCCCCCCCCCCGTCATGTCAGGACTGGCCCGTGGGCCCCTGGTGATCTGTGAGGCTCACAGCGCCACTGATGTGCCCCCGGCTCCTCGCTTTGGTGACCTGATCATGCCTGAGACTCCCCGGGTAAAGGTCCCTGCAATGTTTATGCCGTGACGAAGGGGATCAGCGTGGCTTTCGACCTGCTGCTTCTGACTCGGGGAGCTGTGCTTGCCATTGGCGACTGGCGTGTCCCCAATCTGCTGGAAAGGTCCCTTGTCGAGTGCCACTGTTTCCCTCGGCAGAGACAAGTGAGAAGTGAGCCGCCCCCGGGCTCCTATCGGAAGCAGAAATGAGTTTTTTGGACTTTCTAAAGGGTCGTTTGTGATGTGTTCTTGTGTTTTCTCTCCCTCTGGAGCTCAATCGGGAAGTCCTGGAGGGGCCCTCTCATTTTCTCATTTTTTCTCTCCTATTGTCCAGCTCCTTGTCTTTTTTCTCTAGTTTCTGGAACATTCCTGCACTGCACTTCCTGCCGTAAGCTCTTCCCATGTTTACCCCATCTCCTGAGCTCATACCTTTTCACGTCTGCCAGGCCCATTTGCAACCACCAACACGGACAATGGTCGGCTTGGGGACTTGCTGGGACAACCAGATTCCACTGTGCTCCTGTGAGCGTCCTGCTGTGGATGCCAAGACATTAGTCTGCCTCGGGAGCAGCCTTCGAAGAATGCCCAGTGGATGGGCTTTGAGGTGAGCACATTCCCCTGGGAGATGCACCCCAGCCGTCGAGCGTATCCACAGCCTGTCCTTTTTCACGGCCTCGTAGTATTCCACGGTGCGAATGCCGCACCGCTGGTTTAATCGATCGGCGGTCCAAGGACCCTGATCATTGATCCCCACTGGGAGGGGGCTCCTCCAGACAAAGCTGCTACAAACACGCAGTAACCTCTGTGGGAGCAGGACTTTCCTTTCTCGGGGCCAAAACCCAAGAGGGCAATTGGGGGGTCGAGTGGCATCTGCATGTTTCATGGCGTCCAGTTGTCGAAGTGTCCATCCCGACACAGAAGGGGTTGTGCCTACATTTATTTTTAACTCACGTGTCCATTAAAAATGATTCCCATAAACAAAACCAGGGCTTCTATAATAGCCAAGAGGAAAAAAAACATAAAATAAAATGCACTTCATTTCTTTTCCCCCCTGTCTGCAGCCTCCCAGGACTGCTTTTCATAAAACAAAACACCATGAGCTTCTGTGGCGACAGTATGCTTTTCCCCTAATATATTCCCATTCGAACTATTTCTGGAGAGCCCCGTCTGAAAATTGCTCCCATAGCTATAAAAAGCCGGGTGTATTTTGAGAAATAAAAGATGAGAAGCGAGAAGAAAAAGATACTTTAAAAAAAAAAAAAATGCTGCCGCCTGTCTGGTTTCAGCTTGGGCCAAAAATGGATGTCCTGAGCAAGGCTCTGCCTCTGACGGTTTTAGAAAAGGAAGGATCCGGATAAAAATAAGCCTCTCGCAAACGGAGCCTGGACAAGAATCCGTTTTCTAATTTAAAAATATATATATATAATATAAATATAATATGAATATAATAATATTCATATAAATAATAATTAATATAAATATAATTAAAATAAATATATATATAATATAAATATATATATGTAATTAGAAAAATCTAATTTTTTAAATTAGAAAATTTTTTAATTTAAAAACTTAGATTTTTCTAATTAAAAATAAGTATTATCTCACACGCACATCCTATTTGGGGTACCTGAAAGATAAAATTCTCATTAAAGCCTTTGCAGTTTCTTATAAGAGTGGTAAAGCTGAAGGGGGGAGGGAGGGATTTTGTTTTCGTTTCGCTAAAGCTGTTTTTCACGAAAATCCTTAGAGATGGGGGTAAACAAACGCACCGTTTCGTTTTTCAAGCTCGGCTGCTCAGACGTGCCAATTTTAATAAAGAAGCGAAACCGAGAAGGAAACAGAAAACCTGCGAAGGCAGGCAGATCCGTCTGCACTCAGCTTTGCAAAGTAGGGGGCTGGCGCCAATCCCCAAAGGGGATGACACCAAGCGACTGTCAACAGCCCCGTCAGTCGGCGAGGCCTGCGGCCTGCAGAACCGGATGGTGTCGGGCTTCCCCTCTATCAGCCGGTGTCCCTGACGGCCTCCTTCTCAGCCTGTCCCCGTGTCCTCACGCACGAGGAACGCAGGCTGCCTGTTCCCAGGGTCCCTTCGTGAGCACTGAGGTGACACTTGGAGTGGCAGAGCCAAACCCCAAGACTCTGAGGCTGCCTCTCGGGAGGAGGGGTCACGTGCACCTGCTCACGGTCCAGAGGGGGCATTTTGGGGTTTTCTGCCACTCTGATGACGTGGGCATTCTCCTTCCAAGGGTGGAAAGGTTTTAGGGGATCGGGCACACACCAGGGACCTCGCATCGGCCTGCAAATCCCAGACTCCCCGGATTGTGTCCCATGGGGGTATGTGCATGGAAAATGCAGTCTGCATCTAGCATCCTGTCTACGTGAATTATCATTCTAGATGTTGGGGTGTCAGGTATGCAAGCTCCAGGCTCAGGAGGGATGACATACAGGAGAGCTGGCATATTTTTTATTCATTCAACAAGGAAAGGTCTTTAAAAGCCCGCTTTTGCTCAAAAGCACATCCCATATAGTCATAGTTCTTCAATTTGCTGGGTTCAAGCTCAATTTTTTAAAACTTAAATTATTTTTTGTGTGTTTAGGTACATCGTGTCCACTCGTGTGCGTGAAAATTGGGGTATTTAGCAAGTATATTCTCAAGTGTCGGTAAAAGGATGTGGTGGGACCCAGACCTGGAAGCTGCGACACATACGGGTGTGCAAACCGAACACGGATGACCCAGGGAAGGACCCAGTTCCAACAGAAAACAAAATGTTTCCAAGGTACCGGCCTTCCCCCCTCAGTAGATTATATTCCTAAAATGTCAAAAATCGAACATAGATGTTCTGTACATCAATTAACGTTTTTCTTCTTCAAACCACTGTTTCTCTTCCTACAAAACTCCTGTTTCTGATTATATTTTCTTAAAAAAAATTCAAGACGGTCTGAATGCTTCTCCAGATTTTTTCGTAATCTGGGCGTCCATGCGAATTAGAGTCATGACATTGAGTGGCGTGTAATTGAATTGACGAAAAATATAAATCGAATTGAGACTCCGGAGAGCATGACTTGATGTCATTTTCAAAAGGAAGCTTCATGGTTTTACCACGTCGTGGGGAAACCCTGAGATACAATTTTATAGGGTCTAGCAAGCCTTTGTGTTGGGGAAGGGTTCGTTAGAGTCCCGTTTTGTTCTTTATTCTGTGACTGGAGCAGAAGTTGAATCGTAGATAAGTCTATCCTGGCTATGCCAACCCCTCTAAATTGTTAAAAAACAAATTATTTCTCTGTAGATAAGGATTCTTATGAATCAGACTGGCTGTGCGTGGCCACATGCTTCAGGTCTCGCCCCACGAAGTTCTTACTACGTTAGCCGACCTCTCTTTCAGCAAATGACACCCACAGAATCAAACGTGTGACAGCTCCCGGATGACAACAGGAACTCAGTTTCCCAAGAGTGTCCGAGCACATCCGACGTGCAGAATGCCTCTGCAGAGAACGCAGCCTGTCGCGCGTGGGCAATGACATTTTAAACGAAAATTAAGACATTTCCCTCCCTGCTGTGGCAGGGAGTTTCGCAGGCCTGGAGACTTGCCTTCTGTATCCTGAGTAAGTGAGCAAAACGTAAAATCCCTACTTAATCCCCTCATCTTCTGCCAGACACTTCTTTACCCACGGCCGCCGCCTCCGGTTCCAAAGGCCACTCTCTGATTTCCCCAGAAATATATCCCCCCCCAAAAAAAAAAATATGGAAGAAAACTGAGGCGGTGGCTCTCCTGGTTTCTTCTGTTTCTAGACATAATTTTTTGCATCGAGGGGGAAAAAGAATGGCACGAGTTGGCTTTTTCGTTTACTTTTTTTCTTTTAATATTTATTGAACACTTTCCATGACCTTGAAGTCCTTTTGTACTAGGGACGCAGCAGTTCACTACTAGGAAGGTTTGTGGAAAGTGACCCCACAGAGAAGAGAGTCAGAATGAACATAAGGCATTCAGGGGGTTGATGGCTGAAGAATTTATCAAAATGTCGCATGGATTTGGAATCTGGGGGAGACCAACACAGCCAAACATCAAACAGGCGAATCCTAGAACTGTCTGCCGGGGTGAAGCACCTTGGGAGAATAACAAGAATAATGGTGACGATATAAACTTCAAACACCACCTTGGGTTTATGTACGTTCCTCAAAAAAAAAAAAATCACTTGCTGACATGGCATTTCTGGATAATATTTAACGATAACGTGGCACTATCGCAGCGTTGGAGTTAGGCTGTCGACCTCTCTGGTTTGGGGTTTTTCATTTTTTTTTCAAGATATTCAGTCCAGTATCCAAAAGTTTAATTTGGATTCTTTTATATATACACACACACACACACACACACACACACACACACACACATATATACACACACACTTTTATATTTTATATTTTATATTTTATATTTTACATTTTATGTTTTATGTTTTATGTTTTATGTTTTATATTTTATATTTTATATTTTATATTTTATATTTTTATATTTTATTTTTTATATTTTATTTTTTATATTTTATATTTTTATATTTTATGTTTTATATTTTATTTTTTATATTTTATATTTTTATTTTTTATTTTTTATTTTTTATTTTTATTTTTTATTTTTTATATTTTATGTTTTATATTTTATTTTTTATATTTTATATTTTTATTTTTTATTTTTTATTTTTTATTTTTATTTTTTATTTTTTATATTTTATGTTTTATATTTTTTTTTTTTTTATATTTTTATTTTTTATTTTTTATTTTTATTTTTTATTTTTTATATTTTATGTTTTATATTTTATTTTTTTATATTTTATTTTTTATTTTTTATATTTTATATTTTAATATTTATTTTATATTTTTATATTTTATATTTTTATATTTTATTTTTATATTTTATTTATATTTATTTATATATCTATATATATAGATAGATAGATATAGATATAGATATAGATATAGATATAGATATAGATATAGATATAGATATAGATATATAAGACTCTGACAGCATTCATGCACTTATCCCATTTTAAGTGATGAATCTGACAAGTTGACTGCATTCCCCGAAGTCCTCCCTTTATTCTCTTCATGTCTTTGTTCATTCGTTTAGCAAACGCAAAGTGAGGCCAGCAATCACACCGAGCGATGCTGACGCTGACCCTAGATAACCCGGCCAAGCTGTCAGTAGACCCCGATCTTCTGATTCCCGTCAAAAATGTGCAGGAAAAGATAAAGGTGCCTATGTTCACGAGAGTGGGTGACCGTCTGTCCTTGGGGACCGTCTGAATGCTGACTAGTGATGTGTGCACAGCCAAAGCACCATCACCCTCATGACACAGGCCTAAACGACTCCGACAGCTACGGGGAAGCCCCGTCATCTCAGAAACACGTAACGGAGAGTTCTGCAAAAGTGAAAACTGCGCCTCGTTTCCCTCAAACAGCTCACATGTGGCACAGTAGCCAGTTCCGAGCTTGCCCAAGCCAAGGGGCTGTGTCAAGGCCTTTCTGCTGCAGGTGCATGTCACGCCTCAGGCACCTGACCTTGCAGAGGAGAGGGGGGAAAGGAAAGGCAAAAATGGCCAGTATTTGGGGAGACTTCCAACGGGTCCCCAAACTCTTGTTTTGGTAGGAACTGTTGTTAAAAGGCAGCCACAGAGGCGGAATCGGGACTATCCACAGATGAGAGTTCAAGGTTCCCGACGGAGGAAGCGCACACACGCGCCCTAGGCCTCAAGATACCCTCACGACCCCCTAGAGCATCGAGTGCCTGTCACCTTGACATGTTAATATTTATTTCCCCTTCGTCGACAGAAGTGATTCTTTCATTTGTCACCAGCTGTTTCCATTGGCGTCCCTTTGTCCACGTGGCTGTGTCTATCGATCTCACTCTTTTAGTTTGTCAAACCATACCGCACGGGGGTCAGTGACATCTGTGAATGGAAACAAATATTGGGAGTAAATTAAAAATAAATAATAAAGCAGGTGCATGGGGGAAAGTAAATGAAACCACTTCCCCTTCTGTTGGATGCGCAACTCGCTTCTAACAAGTGGAAGTGGCCACGTGTGACTCCACACGAAGTCGCAGAAGGCGCTGTGGGTCCCGTCGTGCTGTGTCTCAGCTCGGTCGCTCTGAGGGAAGTCAACGGCCGTGTCTGAAGACACACGAGTGGACAAAGCCACCTGGTGAGGTGAGGACGAGGCGTTCCTGGTGACAGGTGGAGAAGGACCAAGGCCTGCTCCCGGGAGCTGCGTGAGCGAGCTGTCCCCAAATCAGAGCCTCCACCCTCAAGGCTGGCTTAGGATGACTTCAGCTGGGGTCAACGTCTTCACCACAATGTGATGAGAGACACGTGATCGGCCACCCAGCTAGGTCTGTCCCCAGTCCCTGTCCCCAGAACCCCTGAGATAGTGTTCGGGGCCGATCTGTTACAAAGCCATAGGCAACCAATAACACCAGGAAATAAATCCAGACACCTGGACCCCAAAGCCTGTCACCTTCCCTTTCACGTCAGCTCTTCTCCTGTCGCTTCTTGTGCAGAATCGACACCTTTTGGCCAACCCAACTGCCATTTCGACTCAGTCTTTGCCGGTGACGTCGCCTTCACCTGTGTCTACTGACAGTCGTCCCAGTTTTCTTGAAATATTAGTCTCTCCTCCTAGATGATGAGGGCCATGGGAACGGGACCAAATGTAGTAGTTAGCAGGTAGCACGTCCTCCGTAAATATTTTGGGGTGAATGGATGAGTAAAACACTTAAAATCCACGCAGTCTACCCCTGGGACTTTATTTCTATTTTATGCTGAAACAATGGGGAATAGCATCTGTGTCCTAGATGGACAAGGAGCTTCTATTGCACTTATGATCTCTCTTGATCCAAGCTTCCTAGAAGGAGGTTGTTTTATTCTGATTTTTTAAAAAAACAGAGTTTGCAGAGCACTAGATGCTGTTGTTTTTCAATAAGAAGCTAAAGTCCTAGAGCAAAATAAGTGGATTTTTCTAATCAACAGCGTCTTGCCTGATCCTGCATGAGTTCCTTTTCGCTTCCTATTCCAGAGTGGCTGACTGGAGGTTTGGGGGGCAGGATCTGGGGCGGGGGGCAGGCCTGGGGCTGACCTCAACCAGCCCCCAGCCACATGGGGCCAGGGGCACTGGGTCACAGATGACGTTCTTTGGGGCAAGTTATTTCTTTGCACGTAAATCACCACGAAGCATCGTGCTGCAATGGCTTTTGACTCTGTGCAAAATGCCTCGCCACCCAGATTTTAGTTCCCAGTCAAGAAGGGGGAAAAAATTACGTGTGAGGGGAAACAAAACGCAGCAAGCATCTGGGAGACATGAGTGAAACAAGAAACCCAAGGAGCCCACAGCACGGCTGGGGCCCAGCGCTTTGATCAGGGACCAGACGTTGCTACTGCGACCGCTGAAACGAGGCGGGATGTCGCCTGTGCGTTTCCAATCCCATCCTCACTCCTTTCTCCAGCATTTGTCATCTCCTCCGGGGCCGCCTGCTAGAACTTTCTGCAGCGATGGAAGTGCTCGGTGCAGTGGGGCATGGAGGCCGCACTGGGAACGTGGCTGGTATGACCGAGAACAGAATTGTCACTTAGCTTCGTGCTCATTGTGAACGTGTTATTGATTCTTATCTTAACTTTCCCTGATTTCGAGCTCAGTAGCTTCCCGTGGCCGGAAGCTACGTGCTGGCCCAGAACTGCTTCTGATTTGAGTTTTGAGACGGGGACGTCCTCGAGCTCCTGGAGGAACTTAGGACAAGACAGGCCGGAAAGTATGGCCTTTTGCAAAGATGAGAGACGCGGAAAGTCAAAACTCGAAACTCTCAAGTGATGTTTAGAAGGTGCTAGGCAACCCCATCGTTCTCGAGAGAGCAAAGAAGAAAGGTCACCCCAGGTCTGCATCCCAAGTTCTCACCCAGTCGGACCGGGAGGCTTTGGTTTCTCCTACACTAGGGACCTCCAGCGAGCACCTTGTGGTGACATGGGCAGGAAAGTGAAGCAAAGGGCTGGCTGGGACAGAAATCGTGCTGAACACGCACAGAAGAGCTAGCTGGATGGCAAGACAGCCCTCGGAGGCTGAGCAAGACGTCTAGTGAGTGTGTGGTTTGATGTCACGACTGCCCTGTTCTTGGGGGACAAGTCCAGACTCTGCACCGTGCCAGCCCCCGCCCCCACCCGTCCTCCCATCACCTATGGGCCTGATTTCTGGCTGCTCCCCAGCAGGGATTCCGTGTCTGTGCCCACGTGCTCTTCCCTGACTCTCTACAGGCTCCCTGAGTGCACATCCACCTGTCCAGGTGAGGCTGGGGAGCAAGCAACACTGCCCCTTGGGAAATCCGCCTGTCCCTAGCCAGGAAAACTGAGCTCTCCCACTCTTGCATAAAGGGGCACCAACGAAAACAGTTGGTGCACGAATTCACCAAAAACACGCATTTCGAGAGCCACAGCAACATTGTCCAAAGAACCCTCAAACTGACAATACCGGAGATGCCCCAGTGATGCATATAGACCGGAATACTACACAGCAATGAACATGAACCCTCAGAGTGACAGCGATGCGTCGTCATCAGAAGGGACTAAGGTGGCCGGGCACGAAAGACCGTCGTTCTATCCAGCCAGAGAGATGCCTCCTGCATTTTGCATCATCGGATGCGTAGAGATGAGCATGATGAATCCACGCTGTTCAGAGAGGTGGAGGTGGGTAGGGCCCGCATGGGGCCGGGGGGGTGGGAGGGGAGAGGACGGATGCCAGGAGGCCGGGGATGTTTCCTTAATGTGGGAGCCGATGAGGTGGGTGTCTCGGTCGTAAAAACTGAGCGAGTTGTGCCTGAGGATACGTACACTTTCTGCAGGTCTTCTTCACTGTTTCAAAAGCTCTATCCATCCTCGAACGCTCAAAACTCACCCCTTCCAGAGGCCGTGAAAGTATCCTACCGTAATCCTGCATTTTCTCATCATTGGGGAAAAAAAAAAAAAAACATATCATTTCAGACACGTACTTTTTACTGTATCCGTCAGAATTTAGACATCGCCCTTTTTAAACCTCCCTTGGTGCTTGGCACCGGATGGGTCACCAAATAACTTTTTCCCAAACCCTTTCCAGCCCCGCCGTCTTATCTACTGTGACTTAAAATCGCTTAAATGGCAAAGACAGGTTTGATCTCGTGCCTTCTGCGGGTTTTTTCAAACAGCTGAGTTCCCTTCAGCACACATTTCCTTGCACATTTAAAATGGGAAGACCTGGCGACAGAAAGGAGTCTGGAATTTTCCACCCGCACAGCTGTTGCTGCAGGGCGTCTGGGGTGGAGGCTTCTCCTAATGGGACTCGCTCCCACTGTTCTGCACAGGAGCGATGACCTCATTGCATCGCAGCGCCGGCTCCGTACCAGGGGAAGGCGTCAGACATCAGCAAGGAATGCAGAAAGGACTGCCCAGAAGGACGAGAATCAGGAGCAGTGTCGGGCCGTACCAAGCCCAGCGTGGGGAAACGAATGGCAAGGCCTGCATGTGCCAGTCTCTAGGGGACAGCTCACTCACCAGTGTGCTTGCTCTCCTTTCATCCTGAATCCCGAGGACTGAGGGCGAGATCGGTGTGCATCCTCGGTCCCATTCCCACAGGATGGCCATCATTCAGGGGCGCCCCCCCCCCTTGTGACCGTCACACAAAGCACAGAGGGTTTTTGTCGGTGACAATCGCTGCCAGTTTAGATCACCTAGTGGAGACCAGTGTCCTCCAGAGCATGTCCCTTGCTTTTCCTTTCCTTCCAAGCAAGTATTCGCCACAAGGGGTTGGCCTCTGGGGTTCGCTTGGGTCCGTCGGCCTCGTGGAAAGCGGGGGGAAGCCACCTCCCACGTGCAGAAGTGACAGGAAGACGGGGGCGGGGGCTGTGCATGTCCTGGGAGCTTTCACCTCTGCTGACGATAAACAGCTGCAAACAGCCCCACCCCCACAACCCCCAAGTTCTAGTTTCGGGGGGAAGTTCTGTGCGGTCAGATGCACGGTGTCGTCTGACATAATTACAAACAGCCCGCGACGAAGCAGAAGTGGGAGCCGTCCAGGCAGGTGCAGAAGCCGCAGGACCCAGGACCCATCTGCCTAGAGCCTTTGGGGGTTAGGCTGGTCTGTGATTTTCACTGGGCAGCAGCTACCAAAGTTTTCACTCTTGGATAGAAGAACTTTCTAGAAATATTTAACGTTATTGTATCAGTTCTAAGGAGTGAACTTAAAGCAAAAGCTTAGTCACAGGGACACTCCCCCCAGTCACCGCCACCCCATTCTGTCTGTCTGTCTGGCTCTGTCTTCCTCTCCTTGTCAGGCCTTTGCTCGTCCAGGCAAGGCCACAACCTTTACCGTCTGGACACCGGAGGAAGAGACTGTCCAGTGCTTTGTGCCACACGGAACCCTCGCCCTCACCCAGCGGTCACAGTCTGCTGTGAACAAGCTGTCCCCGAGTCTCGGACGGGACGTTTCTCTGTACACAAACGCCTGGTTTCACTCAAACTCCAACCTCTTCTCAGCCCGACAGCGCCGCTCACATGGATTGAAGGCCACGTCCACACAAACACTCCTGCACGGAGAGTCACGGCAGCCGAAACGCGGCCACGACCCGAATGGCCATGGATGGATGGATGGATGGGCAGATGGATGGGAGGATGGATGGGCGGATGGATGGATGAATCTATGCATGGATGGATGGATGGATGGATGGTGGATGGATGGATGGATAGATGGATCAATGCATAGATGGGTGGATTGATGCATGGAAGGATGGATGGAAGAATGGAAGGATGGATGGATGGATGGATGGATGGATGGATGGATGGATGGATGGATGGATGGATGGGAGGATGGATGGATGGATGGATGGATGGATGGATGGATGGATGGGAGGATGGATGGATGGATGGATGGATGGATGGATGGATGGATGGGTGGATGGATGGATGGGTGGATGGATGGTTGGTTGGATGGATGGATGGATGGATAGATAGATAGATGATAGATAGATGGATGGATAGATGATTAGTTAGATGATGGATGGATGGATGGGAGGATGGATGGATGGATGGATGGATGGATGGATGGATGGATGGGTGGATGGGTGGATGGGTGGGTGGATGGATGGATGGGTGGATGGGCGGATGGATGGGTGGGCGGATGGATGGGTGGATGGATGGATGGATGGATGGATGAAAGGATGGATGGATGGATGGATGGATGGATGGATGGATGGATGGATGGAAGGATGGATGGATGGATGAAAAAAACATGGCGCATTCATCCAATGGAATATTATTCAGCCGTAAAAAGGAATGAGGTACGGAGTCATGTTGTTGCTGCATGGATGAACCTTGAAAACTCTAAGCTAGGGAAGGACATCGAACACCAAGGTCACGCAGTGTGCCATTCCATGTATACAAAATACTCAGAATAAGCAAATCTAGAGACAGAAAGTTTCAGGGAGGCTGTCGGGGGCTGGGGGCAGAGAGGAATGCTCACGGGTGGGGGCTTTCTTTCCGAAGGCGATGCGAATGTTCTAAAATTGACCGTAGAGATCGTTAAGCAGAGTTCGAACACGCCGACGAGAAGGATGCATCTTCTGGTAGGTGGATTCTCGTTCAGGTTTCTGAAACCTTCCTCCAGACAGCTCCTCTGCTGTAGTTTTTTTTTTTGTGACTCCCACGCCCCACCCCTGCCCCACTGTCTCATCGCAGGACTAAGAAGGGAGTTGACCTCCGGGTATCTGTTTGCGCCACCTCTTTCCCCAACATGTACCCCAAAATCACGGCTGTATTTTATCTGCCTCTCCCAACGACGTGTGCACCCCCGGAGGGTGGAGGCCGTATCATTTTCTCGGACCTTTGGCCAGAGAAAACCCTCAGTGAGCGTTGCCACACGCACTACCTGAACTTAATCCACAGGCACCGATGGCCCTTGAATTAAGATATTTTTTCCCTAAATACTGACTTCCAAATGCTTGTTCTACATGGGGCCTTAGCCACTAACCCTGGAAATGTCCCTCTATCCTTCTCTCCAACCGCCCCCCACACGTCACCCTTGCTCACCGCATCACCCACCTCTGCTGACATCTGGCCAGACCAGTGCCCTTGTGTCCAGGGCGTTGCAGCAGCTGTTCTCTCTGCCTAGAACGTTCTCCGTCCCCCCAACTGCAGCATCAACACCATCCCTTCACTCCGATCTCAGGGGACCTTCGCTGACCATCTCGACGAAACACCACTGTTCCCTCTTCTATGTGCCTTCACAGTACCTGGGCCTATCTGACCAGTGCACGTTTGTTTTTGTATTTTTTGTGAGGTTTTGGATTGTTGTTTTTTGGTTTTTAGGCCGTCAACCCTCTGGAATGTGCCCTTTTTCAGAACAAGGACTGTCCATTTTGGTCACTGGTAGGTCTCCTGCTACCCTGAAGTCACCAATTAGTGGCAGGTGAAGGAAAGGATGGATAACTGAGAATGTGATGAACGGACTGAGAAATTACCGGCCAGGTCCTCTTCCCAGGTTGCCAAGCAGTATTATGAAATCCTCGATGATGTCATAAATGTATGCATGCATCAGGGCTTCTCAAAACAGTCCCCTGGGTGTCCTTAATGACACCTGTTGGAGCCCATTTAGTTACAAAAAACAGACATTTTTCCAAGCGACTGACGCATGCAGGGGAATTTAGTGGCCCGGTTGGCCAGTCGGACGGATGAGAGGCAGGACTTGAACCAGGGCTCCAGAACTCAACACGACCAGGACCTAATTCTTCTCTGCAGTTCCCAGTTCTGCACAGTCAGTCCGAGTTTCACTTCCACCTCCAGTCTCCCCGGGGGCCCCCGATGGGCGTCAGCTATTCACGCTGCTGGCTCACTAGAGTCCAATGACATATCCAAGGCCTGTGCATTGCATTGACTGTCGTAGCTGCCAGTCCCTGGGTGTGTGACTGGGAGCAGCCGCGATGGAAGACTGGGATCCAGGCCATCCACACATCAGAGCCCCAAAATGACAGAGAACTGAATCCCTCAACAGGAAATGAGGGTCTGTGGAGCAGAGAGCTGGGCTATCCCTGCTGGAAAGACCAAAGCACAAATGTCTGCTCCTTATATCATGTATATGCAATGATTGAAACGGCTAAAAACCTGAAGTCGGTGTGAAACACAGAGTGAAATTTCACTTCTCCAAAACCATAGAGTGCCTCACGTGGTGGCTTCCTCGATTCTGAAGGGCTGCGGAAAGATTTCATGCCTTGATTGTGGGGGCAGGAAGCAGACTGTTTAAACTGGTCAAAATTCATAAAATTCTCACCAAGCCCAGACACTTTAAGAAAGACCAAGACTGTTGTCACTACCGAAGTCTGCTATTGTGACGTGAAAGCAGTAACAGCCCACAAGTAGATGAATGGAATGGCTGTGTTCCAATAAAACTTTATTGACAAAAACAAGCAGTGAGCCACTTTGGACCCATGAGCTGCATGCAGAATTTTTTTCCTTCTTCTTTTTTTAATTTATTTTTTAAAAATTTATTTTTCATGATAGTTGGCAGACAATATTATACTCGTTTCAGGTATACAACACAGTGATTCAACACGGATGGACCTTACAAAGCGATCGCCACAATAAGTCCAATAACCATCTGTCACCATGCATTAGTTATTACAATATGAGAGCTATAAATAGTTTAAAGACTTTTGAACTTCATTCACACCTGAAAAAGAACAACTTTCACTATGCAAACCGTATCTCAATAGACAAACAAAAAAGGGAAAGCAGAAAAAAAGGTACTCCAGGAAAAAAAAAAAAACCTACAGTTTCTTTTTCTTATTTGAAATGAGATTTTTATCAAGAGAACAGAGGAGTTTGATTGTTTGGAAGAGGGAGGTGTGAAGGGTGACTGTGCTACGGATAAGCCAGAAGGTTTACAGGAAGATAAATAGGGAACTTTGAACTTGACTTGCAAAGATTACGCTTGACCCTTGAATATGTGAGTTTGAACTATATGGGCGCCCTTATATGGCAGTGTTTTCAGTAAATAAGTACGGTGCCAGACGTGTATTTTCTTTTTTTTATGATTTTCTCAGTAATTTTTCTTTCCTCCAGCTTACTTAACTGTAAGCATACAGTAGATAATATCTATAATATACAAAATCTGTGTCAACCGACCGTCGTTATCGGGGAGGCTTCTGGTCAACAGTAGGTTATTAGCAGTTCAGTTTGGGGGGAGTCAAAAGGCAGATGAGGATTTTCGACTGTGCACGGAGTCAGCACCCTTAATCTCCATGTCATGTCAGGGTCAACTGCATTTTTTCAACTCGCTTGAAAAATGACAAGTTAAGAGCCTGACTTGTCTCTGTCCCTGACAAAGTCACCCGCAGCTGGCCGTGGGCCAGGTCAGCACTGAGTTGTCCGTTTCGGTTGGGTTGGGTTGAGTGAGATGTCTTTTTTTTTTTTTTTCTTTTAAGTCTCTGCATCTTGCACTTGGAGTTCTTCACTTGGCCCCTCGTATGACAAAGTGATCTCTGTCGGACACAGACTGATCATAAGGGCCAGTCATTTCTTCTCCTTCTCCCAATAACGGCCCAAAACAAAGCATCCGCGAGGGTGTTGAGCCGCCAAAAGTGAAGGAGAAATCCACCTCTTGGGAAACAGCACAGAAACACCCTCAGGAAAAAAGAAAAAAAAAATGTTAAATGGGAGAGTTCCAAGTGAGCACTCATGAGCTGGCATTCAAACATCCAAACTGGATGCAGGCAGACTGCTGGGTGGGGTATCCCAGGTGGAAATGCAGGTTGCAGAAAAGATATAAAATCAGCCTCCAGCATCTGGATTCTTTAAAGAAGTAGAGGAGTTTTTTGTTTTATTTTTAAAGCAACCTATTCATCTCATATTTAAGCAGAAGAAACACACATATAAGTCAAAGGTAGCCAGAGTGCGGATCAGCCGGAATTTTCCATGACGTTCCTTCCTTCGCACAGTCATCCATCCTTTGGGAAGTGTGTACCAAGGGGCGGGTGTCGCAGGGGGGTGCATGGCTCCAGAAAGACGAATGGGATGTGAGGAGGAGGGTCCAATTAGGGAGAGGGATGTACACAGAAAGGTTAAGAAAATGGACAGAGGCTCTAACTGCTTTCACAACTGCAGGCCGGTCTAATTCATAGGAGGCGACGTTAAACGTGGAAGCAGCATCCTTCCCTTTGAAGCAATACTGCAAAGACAGTGCGATCGAAAGACTCACGCAAGAGGAAAACACAGGCACGTAATTCAGTATCCCCCTCTTCGAAGTCTTCTGTTATGGGGTGCAGAATCTTCTTTTTAAAAAGCCAGTAAGAGAGAATGTTGGTTTTCACTCAGTTCATGTGTGTGTATGTCTGTTTTGCTTTTGTGAAATAACATGAGGTTAATGGCACTAAGGGGAATAAAAATAAATAAAATAAAAATAAAATAAAAATAAAATAAAATAAAATAAAATAAAATAAAATAAAATAAAATAAAATAAATAAAATAAAATAAAATAAAATAAAATAAAATAAAATAAAATAAATAAAATAAAATAAAATAAAATAAAATAAAGCTCAAAGGGACCATCGGAGTTTGTTTTCATGGCAGTCTTGGTCTTACAGACAGAACTGCAATGTGCTTGAAATAACTAGGAAGATAAAACGTAGGATAAAAACATAAAGTCACTTTTTCCATTGAGTAATGTCCTACACTCAGACGTAAGCATCCCCAGGACTCTTTGCCCCGGACACAAGAACAGCTCCATCTGTTCATGAGGCTCACTGCAAGTTAATTCTGGGACGTGACCCCTTATATGAGGGTTTTTTAAACTAAAAATTCCTCAGGAAGATCACAAAGGAGTCTTGTCTCGAAGCAGAGTCCCAGGCACCGCTCCCCAGAGATTCTGGTTCAAGAGACTAACATGGAACTAGGAATTTATTTTTTCATTCTTCAC